>CM065668.1:9407690-9662919 GCA_033220385.1 Triplophysa yarkandensis
GTGTTCGTGGCACTGGAAATTGCCAGACTGGTGCCACAACTCAAAGCTCATGTGGAGCATTAGGGTGTGAAAACAATTGCAAGTCTTTTTATGTTTTTATGACGTGGCTTTCCAGTTCCACCCACGGCCCTGCTTCTAATGAGCTTAATCCAGTGTTATGGTCTTATTTTACAGACACAGACTAGATTTAATGACATTTATTAAAAGGCACGACTGGGTTTTGTGTTTTTACTTTGTGTGCTTGAAAATCCGCTAAAGGCTAATAAAAACCTCTTTTTAAATATTTAAAAGGGATGGTCAACCCAAAAACCTTATTTTGTGTTTTGCCTTAGAAAGTCACTATCCTCTTTAGGTAAGGCTTGGCAATACATTTTAATATCCAGATAATTCAGAAAAAACTCCATGATATATTTTCCCAAAATGAGTTATTTCTGAGATTAATCACTCATAAATAATGTTTACTCAACCTCTTGTCATTTAAAAACCTAAATAACCTTTTTTTAATTGGTGCCATTGTTTGGTTACAACATTCTTGCAACTGAAAATCAGACACATTTGTCACACTTGAAAGGTACTTAAAAAAGAATATTGGAATGTGTCATAACTCTATGGTTGTACTCAGGCAAGCATCACTGAAATTGATCCTTCTAATGGTCATTCACCTATCCTTAACAGAGTGTGCTTGTGATGCCGTTCACACAGATGGTCCCACAGTGTGTAAAACATTTGCTCTTTCATACACCTTTCTATTAAATCTACTGTTAAAAGTCCATGTGACCCAAAAAAGGGAAATTATTAAAGAAGGTAGGAAATGACCTCTAAAAGGACTCAGGCTAGTTTGTACATTCGTTACCCTGTGGTTCTCTAGTAGCACATTGTTGCCTTCCCTTGGGCTGAGCAATCACAGGGGTCGACTGTTCTTGCCTTTCCTCTCTCTAAGCTCTCGGTACCGCTGCATCAATTAACATGTTGTCTCTCTCGCTAAGAAAACGCAGAGGCCTCACGTCCGCAACTTTGCGTTTACTTGTACCCCCCCTCCCCGTTATCCCCTCTGACCTTCTCTTCCTTAACAGCCTTCCACTGTGTCTGCCCGAGGACCTAGCAGGATATTATCCTTGTGTTTGTGGGAAGCTTTGCACACTGAAGAGTGGAGTGTTGAGGAGAAAGGGATCTCTGTGGAGTAGAGGAGAGAAAAAGGGAGGTGCCTTGCTCTCCACAAACCTCCTCTGTGTCTCTGGTTTATCTCTCATTAATGACTGCTTGTGTGAATCGAGGCCAGCAGCGCTGGCTTCTGGCTCCATGCCATGCCAGAATCAGAATACGAAAACAGCAAAGCACAAACCTCTTCTAGCATCTGAACACAGATCCTATTTCAAGCAGGGAAATAGGCTTTTGAGAGCACAGGTGACTAACAGATGCTTATTCAAGATGCTTTTGAAAACAAGCAATGTGGCACTTTCTGAATCTAATGTTAGTGATTTTGTGGCCCCCTAGTGGGGATTTTCTGTGCCAAATGCCACAATTTTGACAGATCCATTGTTAGAGGGTTTTTAGAGGGAAGTGTATCCACAATGACATTGAATCTAGATTGAAGCAATTAGACAATTGTATTCTTTTTAAAAAGATATAGAGAGTGATCCTTTGTAATTCACTTTGGATGAAAGCATCTGCTAAATGTTAAGAAAATAACCTTTCCTGTAAATTATGACATGGCTTTATATCAATGTGAATAGAGTGTACAAATAAAAACTCATCTCTAGGAAAGGACATTTTTCAAAATATGTTATTCCATAAGTTTAATAATGCAGAATTTAATAATGCATCCCAGTTTATTATAATCATATATCTGTGTTTTACCAATCACTTATTTAATTTGACAGAACGTATTGATATATTCAATAAAATTCAAATGATGTAAAATAATTATTGCAGCAGGCAACAGTTTAATACTGTACCAGCACAGACCCTGTGCTGTCTCTGTGTGATCTTAGTAGAGTAGTTTTACCGTTCTCCACCAAACCTGGTCCTTCGCACATGTCTGTTCTCGCACAAAAGTGGTGTGTTTAATCTCAAAGGGGGTTGAGGTTTTACCAATGACATGCAATTTTGCATTCAAATTAAAGTAAATAAGGTCGAGGAACAAAAAATAAGCGAGCCGTCAAAGGCTGTCAAGTGTAGCCAGGCTTTCTTTCTGCACTTCAAAGTCAACGAGATCTTTCAAGACACTGTTTTATAATGCAGTCTAGTTCAATAAATGCCACTATCAAGGAACCTTTCCATCTGAAATCAGTCTGTCTGATTAGGAAATTGATCAACCGGGAATGTTACAAGTGATTTGCATATACATTCCCTTAATGGATGCTTTCTTCCCAGAATGACATTTCGGGATAATGGTGAAGTGGTGAAAAGCTGTACTTTTCATTTGAATGCTAATGCTTTTTACTCTCAAATGATGGAGTGAACATGAAGTAAATCTTAATGACAAAAAGGCGACCGATTTTTTGCTGTGCGACGTAAAGTGGGTTTAGCAGCTGATGTTTGACAGGCTTTCTTTGCGATCCAGATCTGCGAATGTTTGAAGTGTTTGATACAAAATTATACTTTGGTGTGAATTATCATATAGAAAAGTCACAATGAATCGTGCTTAAATCCCAGTGCAATTTTTGTGTGAAGACTACAGATGATGGAGATAAACTGTATATGTGTGTGTGGGTCAGCAAAACAGACCTAGCTCTGTTTGAATCGATAATCTAAGATCCCAAAACAGGTCAGGTGCTGTTATCAGCCACCTCTATGTAGGTGGGCTCCATGAGTGAGTTTATATGTAGGACAGCCCAGGTGTGCTCAGGTGTATGTGGGAGAGAACACTGACCACCCACAGATTAGGAGTAAAACATTCCATCGCTCGAGTGATGTGGTTAAATGAGGAGAGATCATGAAAAGATTAGGTGGCACTCACCCGTATCCAACTCTTTTTTTTTCCTCTTACACACACATGCATGCATTCACAGATCACCTCATCAGCCGTCTGATCTTAAATCTGACAATGTTTTTGAAAATAGCTTTTCGTATTATTTTTGGCAAGCTACTAGACTTTAGACCAGATGTGTCCAGTCCTGAGTTCATCTCCACATCTAATCAAACTCACCTAAAGCAGCTAATCTTTCTAGACAGACTGGAAACTTCCAGACAGGTGTGATGGGCCAAGTTTTAGCTCCACTTTGCAGAACAGTGGTCATCCAGGACTGTCTTTGGACAACCCCAATCTAGATATAGAGAGTATTTTCTACAGTAAAGGAGACACATGCTAAACATTTTAGATATTCTTTCCATACAACATTATAGCAAACATGGTTTGCTGCGTGAACAAAATGTATATTAGTTTGTCTGGCCTGTGTATTTGAAAAGGCTATGCCAAAGATCATCAGGAAGAGAACTTATGAAACAGAACTAATCTGGTCTTATCAGTTTTAACAGTTCCCAGAAAACTTTATAAAGTTGATAAAGTTCACATGAGGCCAAATAATAAGTATATGATATGATTTGTGACCTCATATGATCATATCTTAATATGATGGTCCCTGTAAATCATTATTGCTGATGAGAAATAAAACTTTTTGTTTCATCTAAAGTCAATTCACTTATAATTCAGGAATCAATTGTGGTTCGTATTAATTTAGTTCACGTGTGATTGCATAGAGAATGAATGTGAAATAATATTAATTGATTGTCTACTAAAAATTTATTCCAGAAGTTGAAGGTGCATGTTCTTGTAGGATGATATGTTGCTGGCTGAACTGAAATTGAACATAGAGTGTTGTCTGATTCTCTTCATTCTTTCAATAATTCACTCAGAGAGACTTAAGAAATAAGAACCATTTCTGTACTTTGAAGTTATAGTATGTCAGTATCATGAAAGACGTTTGAAAATACTAAATCATTAATAATTCACAAGGTATTTTCTAAGAGGCAACATATGGCATGATACAAGGAATTTAGCTGAATTTATCTCATTTATTCAGATGAGTTTTTCAGTTGTCAAATATGATTTGACATAAATTGCTAGTTTGACTTTGTTTTTGTCTTGTTGCTGTCTCCTGTGTTATTTCCTAAATAAGGATACCAAACCTAAAGCTGTATGGTGACAGACAGCTTTAATATGATGCTTATGCTTGGTTTCTGTGATTGAATGTCAACCAACATATTTTCCTACAACAGAGCTTTACTTTCAGCTGTGCAGTTATTTGGACTACTCAGTTATCATGTGTATTAACAAGCTTTGACTTTACCCTTTTTTAATGTCTTGTGTTTACTAAACAAAACAATGTTTAAATAAGAATTGCAAGGATCCAAACGTTTTAAATCAATCCAGGCCTTATCTGTTTTAAAGGGATAGATGACACAAAATGAGAATTCTATCATAATTTACCATCCTATTGTTTTATTCAAACCTGCATGACTTTCTTTATCCGCAGAACACAAACAAAGATATTTTGAATAATGTTAGTTATCTGTCACAGTCTTCGCTCATAGAAAAAATATGCATCTTTAAGGTGAAGTCGCAAGTCTGCCTTTTTTAGTGTGCAGCTTTTTCAGATAGCTGAATGCTCCTTGGGTGGGCGACTGAATAGCTTCGCTAGACAAGGAGGATGTGAATGGTGTCAGATTTGGTTCTCTGTACAAGAGAAAACAGGGGGTGATGATGTTGTGCAGCGGTCACAATAGAGGTTTAAAGGTCAACATGTCATCATGACCTTAGAAAGGACATATAGTAACTAGAATTATTCAAAATTCTCATGCAATAATCAGATGTGCTGTTGCTTTATTCGAGCTCATTAATGTTTCTTATATAAAAAAGCTCACCTTGTTAGGGGCCAGTTGCATCAACATAGACATCAGGGAAATATTGAAAGCATGTGCTTGAGGGTTGCTTAACATTTCTGTATTTTATTCTTATTCATGAAGTGAATTACATGAATTCGCCTTGAGCCTAAAGGGAAAGTTCTCCCAAAAATCTAAATTGAGTCATCAAAGGTTTGAACCTTTGAGTTTCTTTTTTCCCATGACACAAAAGATAATTTGAAGAATGTTGGTAACTGCATTCACTTGCAATGGTTTTGTTTCCAGCAGTTTGGTTATAAACATTCTTCAAAATATTTTCTTTTGGGTTCTGCTGAGAATACAAGTCTGAAAGACAATTTGGTGAGTAAATGATGACAGAATGTTTTATTTTTGAGTGAACTGCCACATCAATTGCTCAAAGTTGTAGCGTGTAAAAAATAAAGTATGAAGTTTAAATTTTAGAACATACATTAACCAAACAAATATTTCAAAGGCATCTGACACCTTTATCTATTTTCTGCTGTCTGCACATCAACCATTTTCAGAGCAATTTACCCAACAAGACCATTTACACATTACTAGAATGGCAAAGGAAATGCAGTGAACTCTTCATTGTCTCCTGTGTTGAAACGTTGAACGAAAAACCTCTTAGCTCTAGATTTGAAACATGATTTGTTGAACAGCATCACACCACAGTGAGCCATATGGAAGACAGATTAATGAGGCATCATCCTTGTTTACTTTTCCTGTGAGAAAAGACATTTCCTGCAGAGTGTTGCCAAAATCTGTGTTCTTAACAGCATTTCTGCACTGCTATGTCAGTTTGCAATGATTTAGGTGTTTTGATCTTTGTTTTACACTGTCATCAGTGCTGTCTATTACGTTGAGGTGTTATGTTTAATTGTAACAGCATTTTATTTCCTTTTATCAATATGGAGTGTTTTAGGTAGTTGTCTTTTAGCTCATAATTCTCAGTTTTATTACTCAGCTGTGTACAAATGTTAGTCAAGCTGATGAAAACATTTTAGAGTAGCCCTGATAAACTGGCATCTTCGGTCTAAACAAAGTCAAGTGGTAAATACATCAACCGGCCATGATTCAGACTAATGGACCTGTTTATGTGCAGGGGAAATACATCTTACAGACGTATGGTAGTTTGCGTTCTCTGGACCATTTGCAAAAACATTATACTAATGATATTCACATTATGCAGACAGGAGTAATGTAAGCTGAAAACAGGGTAACACATTGCAAGGTTGTATTTTCCCAATAATGAAAATTCTGGCATAATTTACTCTTTCTCTCTGTTGTCATTTTAAATATTTTTGACTTACAAATAATGCAATCGAACACATTTTGAAAAATTTTGGTTCACCAACTGACAGTGGTACCCATTCCCTTCTATTGTGTGAATACATAAACCATTCCAGTGAAATTGGGAACCATCATTTATGTTAATATTAGCAACAACTAACATTTCTTTAAATTGTTGTTACTGTTAGCATTAGGCAATGCACAGCTTGATTCATGCTACATAAATAATGGTATTTACATTACCTATGGGATTTAGGGGTGAATGAAAATGTATTGAGGCATCGTGATCCAGACATGGAGGATCCTGGATGGATTTATGAATGTTGAAAAAATAGATTCTCTAAATGTAATATTTTGGCGAAAAAAAGGCGGAGGACACTTTATAGTGCCCTTAAAGTTTACAGCGCGCACATAACAGACGTGAATGGCTCCACTAATGTAAATTATTTTTTGGGTTTCAATAAATGTTAAAATGGCCTCGACAACACCCACACTATATCCAAGTTGGATTGAGGCTAACTAATATATTTTGGAAACAAGTTGTATATTTTTAAATGTATGCTGATTTTGTTAGTGCAAAATGTTCTTTAGGGTTGTTTTGCCCATTGCACATATCAGGATTATGTTGCCTTGAAGTCTGTAATTTTAGTTATTAGGATATGTTGAAGTTTGCATTCAGTTACAGCATTTTGTATCTTGATACAGGACACAGAGGACAGTCACGTTATTCCTGTTTTTTTCTGTGCAGTGCTTGCAGTGCCTTCCAGTTGATTTACCAAATCACTTAACATTTGTTTCATTAATAAAGGATGTTGGAAGAAAAATCTATGTAATCAGTCTGTGTAATTTAAAAGGCTTAATGTAAATAGTCCCACAGCAAGATAAAGGAAATTTGCATATGTAAATAAAAAGATGCTTTGACAATCGTTTTAGAATTGCACCGCAGCTCTCTGAATCATAATCGAATCACATAGTGATGTGCCTTGAGATTCAGATCCTAATGGAATTTAGTAAATTCTGAAAAACTGTAGAGCTCATGCTAGCATTAACAAATATTAACAAAAACAACCCTATTATATTGTTTTACCTATATTACTGTTATCTTTGTTGGCGTAGTCCCTTTTGGCTGCTTTATAGTTGAAATTCTCAAAATCTCATTTGTGGATGATGATAAGAGTGGAGGTGTTAGAAAAAAAATCTGGAGTTAAGATGGTGAGTGGCGGGATGCGTTAGAAATTGTATATTGATTGTGTGATGTATCAAGATACAGTAAGCCCCATCTTATGTATTTTTGTTGTGACAATTCTAAGAACTCTGTATGTGCTGTGCAAAGCCTTGGAAAATTTTATAAATGTTGTAAAATGCTATGTTTCAAATATAACGCCATGGATAGATTTATTTATCAATTAACTTTTTACAAAGTGCATTTAACATAAGATGAAATCAGCTTTTGGTGGCCTCCCTTAGCCTTAAACTTTTTGCAAGTACTGGATACCTACATAAACTTCTGTTCTGTATTATAAAGTAGTTTGCAAGATGTTTTTTTAGAAATCTTGGTGAATTTACACTGTTCTTATGTGGATCTAAGCTCTCAGTGTCCTTTGATTTTTCATTTAATCTTAGATTGACTCTCTGATGTTGAGATCAGGTCTCTATTGGGATTACACTGTTGCAGGATAACTTCTTCTATTGACTGAAGAACTGAGAATACATTTTTGAACAGCATTTCTGTGAACATTTTTTGTGGTAAAAATGTCAGACAGAATAGAGCACGGTATTCTGAAATCTATTTGTTCTGAATGGCTTGAAAATACTTTCATTTGAACAAAACAATTTGTAATGTCTGCTTTCTTCATTTCGCCATTCTTTGGACATTACATTTGCCGGTTAACTGTCAGACTCTATGGTTCTCAGGCACTGTACATGCTTCCTTTGACTAGGGTTTGTTTTTCAGTTTACCTTTTCTCTGCTTTTTTCGCTCTGCCATTACAATGTTAAGTTAGTGTAGCTTGTTATTTATTACAAAGCTTTAAAGTTGCTGCCATGCTGGCCATTAACAAACTAAGTGTTTTGTGCAGACAGAAAATAACATTTTAAAGACATTGTACGATTTTTCCTGGACAGTTATAGGTGTGTAAGACTCAAGAGAAGATTGCTTCTGCCAAAAATAATGCTCACTTGACACTTTAATTGACTGTAAATCTCATGACTAACTAAAAAGGATATTTATTTCAACATGGCTGATGATGTCATGATGATCAAGTGTTTGTTTTGGAAACTACCTTGATTGATCATGGATTTGACATGGGAATACCTAAAATGATGACAAGTGTACTTTAAAGTCTGAAATCTTATAAGTCGGATAGGAATTTTTTCTCTTTTCCAAAAATGAAATTTGTGACCTCATTTACTCATTCTTGTAATTTCACACATCAAGGACTTTCTTCACAGATCCACAGATCACAAAAGTAGATATTATGAAGAATGTTGGGTGCTGGCACCCATTCACCCTCCACACAATAGAAGTACATTAGAGCCACTGCTGTTCTGTTACCAACATTCTTTACAATATCTGGTTTTGTGTTATGCAGAAGAAGTCATATATATTTAAAATAATAAGAGGGTGAGTAAATGATGAAATAATGATTTGGTTACTTTCAGTATTTTGCCTTTAGTTTTGATACTTTATCAAGTATTTTATTTCTACATATCTAATATAAATATCTTTTACTAGGGAAGTAAAGGGGATCAAAAGATTGTTTGGTTATTTTATAAAAACTACAAGATAGCAAATCTTGTGAAAAATAGTGAAATATTTTTTATTTTGGGCTGAACTATTCCTTTAACATCATAACACAAGATCTATTACTTCGCTTTATTGGATTTTCCCTTTTGAGATTAGATCCGGACAGTTCAGAAGCCAGAAACATTATATAAGTCATACTCAGGCAGTGCAATTAATGGTAATCGATTAAAATTTTTAATTTTGGCTTCCAACAATTTAACTTGTTACTAACTCCTTTTCCAAAGTGAATGTTTAATTGTGTTAAATAATCGTGATCTCAACATTGGGCAAACTAATTGTGATTATAACTTTTGTCATAATCCATCAGGTCTAATTCAAACAGGGTTTAACAGATTAGATTCTCTGCTGCTTTTTCATAGTTACCCTGGCAGTTTTATAAAGCTTGCTGTTGTGACTGAAGAATTCTGAGACCCTGTTTGATTGAAGGAACATTTTATGGTCTCCCTAGATAATCCAAATCTTTCTTTGATACATTTTAAGACCTTTTTGCTGTTGTGGAAAACAAAATGAAAGTTTGCTAAGGAGAACTAGATGCTTAGGAAGGGTAAATGTCACTTATTTATGACCAGATTTTGTCCCAAAGCTATGGCAACCCACCCCAATAATCCTCTTACCCAACATGCAGGGGTTAAAGGTCAGAGTATAGCGTGGAAAGAGCAGAACAACAGAGAATAGTCTTTTGTTAACATTGTCTGTTGGTAAAATAATAGTTAAAACAGATTTTATTGTTTTGGTACAGGGAATTCCCAAACCTAACAAGTGAGTGTAGCAGACTGATAACCTTTATAGAAAGAGTTATTGTGCAGATGTGTATTTTATGATTAGTACACCCACAGTCAGATGCAGAGTCGATTTACAGACAAAAATCCATCTGGATGTTTTTACACTGTGCAGGTGTGCATCTACCCTTTGCCTGGGTTAGCCAGGAGTTGGGAATTGAGAGGACTGAAAGCTTTTTTTTTTTAAACATTTGGAAAAGTTCATTCTCAAGTGTTTGTTCTACATGACATTTCAATTACTGTACAATCCAAGATAAGTTGAGGCAGTTTGATGAAGAAAAACACTGTGATCTTACAATGGCTCATTTGAGAAAAGAGATTAGAGCTCTCCATTAAGACCTTTAAGAGTTTAAGAGGCTTTCCAAGACTAAGTGACAGTCCCTTGACTTGTAATGATAGAATGTTCACTGAAAATAACAAAGTGTCTTGGAGCAGGGATTGAAAGTTGTTTTTTTTTGGCTGCGGTAACTTCACCTTGGATTCAGCTGAATGCGGAAACATTCCGATATTATTATAATTTCTTCATTTTCTGGTTTATAAGATATCAACTTGGAGCGAAGAACTTGGCTGAGCGCCTGCAGCACACATAAGAAAGAAATTTAAACAGGAAGAAATTTGTTTTCTGGTGCTCGAAGTCATATGTTGTTCAGTTCATTGTTTTTTTGGGGGGGAGGGGGGATATTCTGGAGGAATTGGATTATAAGACTTCAAAGATGGCGCAGAATTTTTTCTCATTTAATTTTTTTGTGCTTGTTTTCTCTCATGCACAGTTTAAATCATTTTGAGTTTCTGATCAAGACATCACCTTAAAAATAATATTATCGTTGAATGTCTCTCCTGGCAGCATAATTAGTACATCTAATGGTAGCTTTCAGTCTTTGAATGGCTGCTTTAACATCCAGCCTCAGGAAAATACTATTAGAATATGCATGTCTCTTAAGTTTTAAATATTTCAGAATTATTTCAAGATTCTTATGTGATCATTAATCGATCTGTCAGTACACTTGACATGTCTTATGTGAAGTTTCTGCCCCTGCTTCAACTTGAAAAATGTTCTTTTACAATATACATATTTAAACATAAATATAAATATTTTAACATGTAATTTGAAGTAAAAGCTGATATTTTAACATAGAGGTAGAACTTGAACAGTCAAGGGAAAAGAGATTTAATCTCTTTGAAAATAAATTAACATGTACCGGGTGGTTTTAACCCATGCTAGGGTGAAATAGAAATGTTTTCAAGGTTAATTTAAGCCAACTGGTTGGGTCTGTTCTTATTAACCCGACATTATTTAAAATAATCCTCACTACATTAAAAAATTTGGTCATGTTTACTTATTCAAATAACATTTGTTTGAAAGGTTGGCAAAAAAGTTTATTAAAGTATTAAATGTTTTCATGTGTAAGGCATTGCTTTTTAATAATTTGTTTTGCTCTTTCTCTAATTTGTACTCATATCTTATTCCCTTCTGCTTTGCGGATGTTCAGCTTTGAGAGGGTCTGTAATTGTGTTACAATTAAATTGTGTAAGTTCGTATTGTAATTTTGTTCAGTAATTGTGTAGGGGTGTGTCCACATATGCCTGGATTCATAACACCTCTTATCGATCTAAGTATAAACAGACTAATCTTTGTGGAGAAAATTTAAAAGAGAAGCAGAAATAAAGGGTCATGCTGCTGATATTGTAGTGTACAATCAGATAAAAAATATAATACAGTAAATAAAAAAAAGGTTTATGCTGCAGAAAGACAGTGCATTATTGATGGATAGAGAGATACTAATACTTATTATAAAACGGCTCCATTCCACAATTCTGATTGGTCAGCAGCTGTGTCGTATTTATGATACAGCACTGCTTTGACCGCTTCATTCGGACTTGAGTAGACTGAGCCCCTTAAGCAAGCACCCTTAACAGCATAAACATACATCTGTGACAGTTACGAACTTTGAAAGCAGCAGGCAGTTTATGATTTTTCTTAATGTAAACTTGAAAAACCAATAAATATTTTACTTTATTGTGTGATAACTGTTTTATAAAATTAAGAAGGTACTTGAGGCCGGAATAATTTTTGAATAAATCACAGCTAAAGGGCGTTGTTGATCACGATGCAAAGAGTGGGGCCTGCAACCCCTTCAGCTGTGATTTATTCCCGATACAGCCTGGCTTCAAGTACCTCATTGCTTATGTACAGATTTGTTTGAGATGTAAATTTTGGCCTGTGGCATCCTAATATACAAGAAATTTGCTTTTGGTTACCTTCCTCCATTTCCATAGTTAAAACTTAGAATAATACAGTAAGGTCTTTGTAGTTTCTTTGCTTTTTTAAATTTGAAAGATTATTTGTGTTCAAAAAACAAAGTTGGCAACTCCAAAGCATTCATGCAATGAATAAAATGAATAAATTACGTATACTATTTAGAGATCCTGTTAAAACATTTTGATTGCTTTGGAGTTGTCGACTTTGTGTTTTGATCTCCTGCTTTTTTTGGCCGAGCACACATTTTGAGAGTGATTTGCCTGCTTTTGTTTTTTTCACATGTTTCGTATCACTTGTGTATCATATTTTATTATCCGAAGACTAGTCAACTCCTGTCCGGCCCTGGAGAGTTTAATGCTAACCCAAGTTAAAGACACCTGAACAAACTATGGTTTTTCTTGTTTTTTCTTGGCAGATGTGTTTTCTGTCTTGGTTATTTAGGCAGCTCTGAAATGTGTGTTGTATAAGGACGTTTGTAGATTGAATTAAGGGCGTGGGAAGATGCATGTGGCATTGATGTAGACATTTAAGGGGTGGGGTGTTTATGAGAATAACTTGTGCTCCTTCATTCCCTGTTTGGTCATCTGGAATGGTCTGGTCTGTGACTGCATCTGCTTCAGCCAATAGAATAATTGCTTTTTTTGGTTTTACCAAAATATCTACGTCAGGCATCCTAACAAGCCGGGGCAGCCTTAGGTTTTTCCTTCTGAACTCTCTGGTCTTGAATGTAATAAGATCCGTTGATACATTTTAACATTAAGAATTTCTGTTATATCCATAATTTACTTCACCAGCCAAACCCCAAATTATTAGACATTAAAAGAGTTCTCAAAACATTATGTTCTGTTAACATAATTTATTTTTTAAAATAAAAAATATTGGTAAAACAACTTAATTATCACATGATAAAATTGAGTAATTCCGACGATACATTTTGATAGTGTATTTGTAGCATTTGCATGTGATGTGTCTATGTGAAATTATCTATATATACAAGAAAATTTAAATTTTAGTAGATATAAAAAACAAATTTGTTCTCATGGTGAAGATGTTTTTTAGGAGACATTCTCCAATAAAGCGTCTGATCTCTTGCTCCCTTGTTGCATCAGGTCTAGGAGTGATGATTCTTTTAGCAAGAAAGGTTTTTAGTTTCCTTTTTCCTTTCAATGTTTTCACATTAATTCACCAGAGAAACAGCACAGTCGGAGCTCAGTGTCTGTCAAACTCAAAGTCTGACATAAAAAGTTTTTCTCACTCACATCCTCTCTGAGTATCTGTAATGGACCAAATAGTGACCCTATTTAATTTCACACAATGGATACGACTAGTGTTTTGGCCTTGCTCAAAGAACATCAAGCATGTCTGATAAGAAAAATCCCATTTGGTTGTCACACAGAAGATCCAGCCAGAGTTGTTTTAAGCAGTAACACAAAAAATAAGAGCTCATCTCAATACTAAGCAGCAAACTCTGATGTGTTTCACAACTCTTCTTTACAGGTTACATTAAATGACCCTTTTTTAGTCATGCTTTGCTTTTTCTTCTGTCTTGTTACTTTTCTGGCATCTCTTTTGGTGCAGCCACAACTTTTCCGCGTGCAAGAACTGAATTCCAGGACTCAAAGCAAGTTGTTTGATTGGAATGCCAGAGTTTCTGAACAAGACCTTTGGCCTGCTATCTCGAAGAGCTTGTTTGCTTTTGGAGGCTCTGAACTGACTTCCATCAGGTCAGAAAATCAAGGCTTTTATGTTTTGCCACAATGATATGTAAAGCACTAAGCAGTTTGTTTTTCAGGCCTGCCAAAAGAAGGGTGGCGGCATTAATCATGAGATTACGTGTTGGCATGCTCATCTACTTGCATGAGCTTGCGTGGGCATAGCAAACATTGGCAAACAACACATAGTTTTTAATATGGTCTGTTGCACATGTGGAAGCATTCACGTGTTTCTGTCTTTTTCCCTCCAGAAAGCCTTTCAGACGTAACTGCCTGAGCACACACAACATGTTGGCATTGTTGATGAAAACATTGCTTTTTGACTCAAAATGGTTTTTGACAAAGCATAAATCTGAACAACCCTCCTAACTGTAATATGTACCCACTTCTACTTTTCCAATGGTTTGGGCCTGTTCTTGTCCTTTCTGTGACAGATGACAGCAGCAATACCGCCGTATTGTTGGATGACAGACGTTTCTATAAATAAAGAGGGATATGTGAGTCTTGCTTCCCACTTGCTTTCTTCCCTCTTGGCAAAGATAATTTCTTACAACGGCGCCAAGTTCCTCACTGATTCCCATGCGAGCCCCGCCAGGAGTGCTGGGCCTTTTCGTTTTAATCTCGCCATTCATGCATGCCATCAAACAGACCACTTTTCCCAGTCCAGCCATCCATGCCCACGATCATAATGCCAGTCCTAGGCCGGTGGAAGTGCCCTGCGGAATTTCACTGGCAGCTTTATCATCTAGGATCACTCAGAAACACCTCTCTATTACATATGAAAAATTATATTTGATAAGGCTGTTGTTCACTGTCCTTATATTGCTTTATAGTAGCTTTTCCTAAATCATCTTTTAGACAAAACTAGTAAAAGGAATGGGGTTCGAGGACTATGTTCCATGTTCTTATTGCTGAATCTGCTGCTTGTAAGGGTTTGGATGTGGACACATCCAGCAAAGGTCATGTTTATTTATATCGAAGCTATGCTAGATGTGTATTCAGAAGAGCTACAGTCTCTAATATACTGTATAGTTAGTTTTTAATAGCTCTACATACACTAACATCAAACCACCTGCATTTTGAGAAAATGAAGGTTCGTTTTTAATTACAATTTAGGGTTCCAATTCAGAACTGGCAGAATGGCTTTTTTGAGTTTTAAAGGTTCCTAAATAAAGAGCGGTGGCGCACTGGACAGTCCGCATCACAAGGCAACAGACAGAATTATATCCTTTAAATTTTATTCAATGCCTAGGGATAGTTTACACAAATAAAAAAAAAAATCTGTCATCATTTGTTCACCCGCATTTCATTATAAAACATGTATATATGTCTGGATTTATGGTAAAGATATCGCTTCTCTTCTTGTGTTCTGCAAAAGAGAGTAATTGAAGGGACAGTCCACCCAAACATGAAATTTCTTTCATCATTTATTCACCCTTTTGTCATTTTAATACTCCCTTTTTGAGATTACACAAAAGAAAAAAATCCATTGTTTTGAAACACAGACATTTCTGCACAAAATAAAAAATATTTACAAGTTTTGAACGACATGAAGGTAAGTAAATGAGAGAATAAAAAACAGATTCAGAAACTTTTAATAGGTGAACTGCAGTTAGAAGTCTTTTAAGAATGCACAAGAGCAATTCCAGTATTATGGACAGGGCATTTGCAGTCAAAACAAGAAATTGGTTCTCCAACTAACACACAGTATTAAAACATTTCTTTATATCAAGGAATATATATGAGATTTTATAAGGGAACTATACATGTGTGTTATACATGATCAAACAGGGAAAACCAGAGACACTAATAATCAACAAATTAAGGGATTCTTTTTTTAACAAAATATTTTGTTTTATTTTTTTGCATGCATTCATGATAAAATTATGTTTTTTCATGGATGGACATGTTATAATATTTGAAAGTAAATTTTTTTCTGTCAAACACAAAAGAAGATATAATGTCATTTTTCCTACCATGGCAGTCAACTGGATTTTTTTGATTATATCATTATCTTCACAACATAGAAAAGTTAAACATTTTGGACCAATTTAATGGGGCAGAAATGCTGACAGAATTTATATATCTGACGAAGAGATATATCATAATAAGACATATATTATAATAATAATATATGCATGATGACTGTTTAATTCTTAAAACTTATTTTGTTTATTGTCTTTTCCCTTTTCATTATTCTTCATAATTTCTTCTCACTGTTAAAATTAGTTTTGTTTTGAATGTTGTCTGTTAATAAAACTGCACAAAGCGCGCATTGATCTCATTTCCAATTAAATTGTCATGGCCCAAATAGTTCAAGTTCAGTTGTTTGATTCAGACTTTTCAAGAGAAGGCATGCACATATCCGTGGTTCATTGTCACATCTTTCCCTTTAAGAGCGTGTACAGAATATTAAATATAAAACAAGAGTGCCATTTATTCCAACAAAATTAGGCACAAACACATTTTTTAAGCAAATAAACTGGCATACTTGTTTTCTTGGTTTTTGATTAATAAACATATACTTTACCTAATGAAGACAAATGGTATTAGACACTTTCTGGTTGTCACTTGTTGAACATGTCGGTGTGGGAAGACAACCATGAAAGCTTGAGGGAAATTAACTTCACATACACTTAACATAGCCTTGACGCCATACTGGATGCCAGAATAATGGCAGAAGAATTCATTTATCATTAGTTAAGAGATGCCTCTTGTAGACTTTAAGTGCAAATGCGATATTCTTTTTATTTTTTTATTTTTCTTAAGTGGTTTCAATAGGTTGTAAATGCAACTACAACATCAAAGTTTTCTGCACGTGACCAGACCAGGTTTCGTGTGTTGGCAGGGCCAAAATCTTTTTTACAATCACACCACTTAACATAACCATATTTAAAATATAGACATCTTTAGACTGCAAAGCTTGCACTGGTTTTTACGGTTTTTGGCCGCCTGTAGTGGTTCCTCTGAAGGAGCAGCCAGAGGCGTAGCAATGATGAAGCAAGTCTGTCATTATGGAAATGGCAAGCTGGCTTTAGATCCCACACCATGCCATCGACAGCTGCGGTCCCTACAGATATCCATAGATTTCATGCCTATGGAATAGAAGTGTCCATGCAGTTTGAAGTCAGATCCCTCTGGCTATAAAATGTGTTTTAAAGGTCAAAGTCAAAGCAGATCACAGGTAAACTAGAAGTCTTGCCCTTTGAGGTGTGCTTATGCCACTTTGCAAAATGTAACCTATGTCACCTCTTGATGGCTTTCCTTGTATTAAAGACTAGCATAAAGCAAACAGGTAGTCACTGAGAACACTTAGAAGAGCCTCGCGTTACATTCCTTTTATGGTCATCTCAGAGGGGGAAAATGTGGATTTATAACTTGGTAATTTTCAAAACAACGTTTTAATAATACAGCTGCAAAGGCTTAGTTAAGTAAAGATTAAATATTGAAATGAAGTCAAAGGGTAGGCATGTGTCTTATTTTAGTTGTAGTCCCTGGAGAGACTTTGCGGCCAAATGTATTTTGAGGAATGTATACAATGCAGTGTGCTAAAACTTAGCAGTACACGTTGTAGCAGTTATTATATTAGCAGTAAAAATCTCCCAGTGGTGGGTAATTTCATCCCATAGGGTCCAATGCTTTCGGCTGCATGGAAATGCCGGTTGTGAGCGTTTGAACAGCGTTTTTGAGACAGTAGCATTTTTCAGTTGAGATGCACATTGGCTGCCATGATATGAAGTACATGGAAGAAACCCAATTTATTTTAGGGCTGAATATTGAAAAACGGGTACTTAGCTGTAAGCAGGACACTGAATATACTGCCTGTATTAAATTATGTCTTACTGGGCAGTCCCAGAGCAAGTGAAACATTCATCAAGTATTGTTTTTACTTAACAAAGTTATAGTAGTATGATGTAAAATCATATATCATTATTTTCTCATTCATTGTCGTCTTTAGCCCCTGTGCATTTGTTGTTCTATGTTGAAAGAAGCATTTGTTCTGCACCTGCTGCACTGTTATTGGACAGCTGCGTAAAAAGTGACTTTGATCGGCTGAGCGTTTTTCCCCAAGTTGAACATTTGTCAACTCAGAGAACCCGACCGAAAACACAGAGCTTCAACGGAGAGTTTCGAAAAATACGATGAGCTAGGGGAGAAATACGCCAGCAGCTTATTTTTTCAATAAACACATAGAAAATCAATTGAGAAAACATGCAGAATGCCGGCGCCTCTAGTGGACACAAATTTTACAAATCAAATGTGAATTTTTCTGTGAATTTTGTTCTGCCTTAAAATAGAGTGAATTAGATCTTACACAGCAGTTATGAGAATCCTGCAGTGTGCCATTCTTGCATATCTTCACTGTAACAAATATTTATTATGGCTTAGTAAATATCTCAAAAATAAACTTTGATGTTAACTTAATAAAATCAATTTTTAGAAGAAAATATTAAAAGAAAATGTATTAAAATTCCAAGAATTTTTCCCTAATTTTTTTTTTTAAGATTATGTACCGATTATGTTCTGAGTACTGTATATTTGATTTCATAGCTATAAAATACACTTATTTTCTGTAAATTTTCAGCAGAAAAACACTAACATTTTTTGATTGATGGTTCATACTGCTGATTCTCAGGGTCAAATAGGTTAATGTCACATGTAACATTGAAACACATTATTTAAACTGTCTTAAACCAAAACAGATTAATGATACATTTTTCTAAAAGCATGTAAAATAACCACATGAACATATAAATATCATAAAAAATTTGGGGAATGACATGCTATATTAAAAGCCTGTAGTAGCAAAGCGAAAATATTTACAATATAGAATGACCTGTTGTACATGATTTCATTGATAAAACTTTATCATGAATCAGCCTTTCATCCATACAATTTTGACCAGTTATTATCAGTGACTGGAACTGTATGACATAATCTAACTACAGCTGTAAAAACTAATGATAGTTGTGTTTTTTTAAATGTGACATATCTGCAGGGCATGGCGTTCTCCCTGGAGGAGCGCCTGCAGCTGGGCATTCATGGTTTGTTGCCTCCCTGTTTCCTCAGCCAGGATGTGCAACTACTGCGAGTCCTAAGGAACTACGAACTTAAAAAAGATGATCTGGACCGGTGAGTAAAGACACCCATAACTTCCCGTTGATCAGTTTTCCATCTGTATAATTACACATAAGAAATTATGCTATGACTTAATGCAATGAGCATTTGTGTTTTCACAGAATGTACTGTAAGCCACTTCTATGAAGTTCTGCTCTTTCTAGCTTTTTTATATCTGAAGTGCAAAAATATATCCAACATTAAATGGGCCTGCTGGTAGACAGCATATAAAAAGACTCATGGAAGAGCCATTAAAGCGATATTAAAAGTCTTTTAAAATTAGCATATTTTGTATATCATTGGCTGTGGCTTTCATGCCATCATCGTTCATATTCTATATTGTAGGGGTTCTATTCAAGTGTTTGCATGCCTGTATACTGGTACTGTTTTTTCTGAACCTGGTATTCTATAACTCTTAGCTGCACTCTCAGACTCTGGTTTGTCCTCCTAGACAGTTAATTTTGATTTGATGTGGAAGGGTCACATTCAACCCTGAACTTTGCAAGCCATTCATGTTGTGGTTGCTGTAATAAGCAATTCTTTCCCAGAGTATCATAACGGCTTTGATGTTTTCAGTCTGAATGCTTTTAGGAACATTTATCAAAAATATCAATGTTTGTTTTGGTCAAAAATTAAGGACGGAAAGAAAGAAAGAAAGAAAGAGAAAGAAAGAAAGCAGAAAGAATGAAAGAAGAAAAAAAAAGAAAGAAAGAAAGACAGTGTCATTGAGCAGGAAACATTCTTGTAGCAGTCAGAAATTATCACACTGCCTAACATTTTCCAAACATCTCATTTTAAAGTCCTGCTGTTTTCTAAACAATGCCACTTCCTACAGTGGAAACTGTGTATTTAGGTCTGTGAAAAAACATCCAAACAGCTTCATGTCAGTTTGAGGGCATTTGATTTTGCTATCATAGTCCATCCAGTCATCCAAAATGACACACGCTTGATTCCCCTGAGATACACCTAGATAATGATGTGCCAAAATATCACTTCACACAACTGTAAGAATATCACACTGGGATTGTCAGCTACAGCACAGCTCATCTTATGCCACCTACTACACCTCATGGCCCGTGAAAACATCATACTGTTTTTTCTGCTTGAGAAAGTGGACATGATTCTCATGAGCCAAACAAGAGAGACTTTATGCTCTTTTCTTGCTTGCACCAATTGGGAATGTGACGTGGTCTTGTTAATTTGGGTCAGATGTAAAACTTGAAGGTATTGCCTTTGAATGTATTTCTATTACAAAGAACTTGTGTTTAAGATGTCTCGGGGGCATTTTTGTGAGTGGTGTGTATTTTTTCTAACAATGTTTAATGGAAGAAGGGAAAATTTGTTTCTTGTTTTAAGCAGCTTCACATGGTGTACATGGTGCACGAATTTGTATTACGACAGGCTGATTATGTGCGTAGTTTTGTTAGGGCTGTAATGTCATTTTATATCTGATATATCTAGCCTTTTACCTCTTTTCACTTAATGCAAGGTTCATACAGTGTTGGCAGGAATTACAAAACTTAAGAATTTCATTACTTTAACGTTCTTCAAAATATCTCCTTTTGTGGGTATGCGGGTCTGTGTCTGCTTTAAGCTAGTGTTATAGTAGCAAAATAAAAACAAATCAAACTGGTCTTTCTGTCACAACCACTGTCTGTTGCTGAAAATATTTCACATTAAAATGAGGTGGCTGATTGAATTGCTGCTTCAGACGTCTGTCCAACTGCCTGACACTTTTTGTTGTAAGTCTTTTTGGCGGCTGGCTTCTTTTTGTGCAATCAAAATTGTACTAGATTGAATTAGGATGCAGTTTTTGCATGGATTTTGCCTTGTGAATGTGTGGGTTTGTTCCTTTGAGGTTTGTCTATGTTCATGTACATCACGCACTTGTCAGGTTCATTGTGAATAATATGAAATTTAATGTACACAAATACTGTTAAATATATTCACAATACTGTAATTCATACATATAATTCATCCATAACTGTTTGTGTAGATTTAAATTTAGCATTGTTTTATTGCTTTCTATTACCATATCACCAACTTGATTTAATTTAGGATTTCATTCTCTCATAGATATGTCTTCTTGATGGGCCTCCAGGACCGCAATGAGAAGCTGTTCTATCGAGTCTTGACCTCGGACGTGGAGAGATTCATGCCGATTGTGTATACACCTACCGTTGGCCTTGCATGCCAACAGTACGGGCTCACGTTCAGAAGACCTCGGTAAGAGACTGCAACTCATCTGTTTTTACAGTGAAATTCGTTCTCCTGAAGCACTTCTAGTACGCAAACACATCCATCCACCCACCAGCCGTTCGTTTGCCCTGGGCGTTGTTGCTGTGCATTTGTTGATTGTCTTGCCTCTAGTTGGAGGAAATAGAATCTGAAATGTTTAAACATCTGTCTTAAGAACTGACTATCCATCCTGCCACAAAAATCAATTGTGTAAGTTGGGATTTGGAGAATGTTGGCAGACTTTTTGACTCTTTGGAGTAAAGCCAACATTTAGTTTATTCTATAGCTCCTTGATAAGCATGCTGTATGTTGTAAGATGATTATTCTGCTGGTGTTACATATACAAAGTATTTTGCAACTGCCCTCCATCTTAGAAGCTATATTACACTTAGGCATTAACAGACTTATATTCAAAGGGACTTACAAGGACTATAAGCGAATAAGTGCTACAACAAGTTACCAGGTTACACAAAGCATATTACGTTTTACTAACCATAGTCGATTACCAAGATGAATCAAGGTTTAAACGTTTAAAGTTTCTGGGCACGGTTTTGATGTTCGAAAATGTAAGGTGGCATTCGAAAATGATTGAAGTTTATGAAGAGGTCTTTTCGAAAACAAGATAAGTGCCAAATTTTTTTAAAATATGATTTTTTCATGCAATTTTGTTGTGTAGTCAACCTTTTCTCTGCTCTCTCTGCAAGATTAAGTTTTTAAATCCCGAACCTGTTTTTAGCCTAAATGCAATTTGTCCAATCTCCATATGTTCAATGCAATCCAACATGGCCATGCTTCGAAATATTTGTTTGTGTTTAATCTTTAAAATTAGTTTTTTAAACTCTATTTACACTTTTTGATTGCCTGGATGAGCCAGTGAGACCTACACCTGGGGAAAAAATTATTTATGCATTTATTTGATATATATTTATATTTATATGGTCTTTTCGAAAGACATAAACCCTCATTTATTTTAACAAAAAAGGATGGATTTGTAGCGTTTTGGAAAAAATAACTGAATTTATAATCTACAATATTGTTGTCTTATTTAACAATCATTGTTAAACATGTTCAGACTAAGCCAACAGAAACTTTTTGTGGTATAAATTGAATACTAACTAAATGTATGGTTCCAGGAAATAAAAACTTGAATGGGTTTATCTCGTTTTAAAAAAGATCTCTTCTAATATAAAGTTTCCGTCACCACAGCAAAAGTCCCGCCTCTCCATTGGACAGTGGGGAAAAGGGGTATGGCTTTAAGCTTTTTTCTGCTCAGAGTTGATATTTTTTATTCATAGCTCAGTGTTCTGGGAAAAACGCAATGTGTGGCAAAAACGCAAGGCACCCAGCATACATAAGCAGCACGCAAAACAGCCCCTGCCAATTGAGAACAATTAAAAAGAGGCGCATCTAACGGCAGAATACGTTTTTGGTAGTTCCTAAAAACTGTAACCTAACCTTCACAGAAACCTCTTGACATAACTATATTAGAGTAAAACATTGTTTGGCTGATTTAGGATGTGTCAAATAGAGATGACTGCTAAACACACAAACAGACAGAGAGGCATTTAGCACAGATCGGTAATCAGCAGAGAACCCCACCGGGTGTTTGTGTGTCATGATGACCGCCAGTGTAATGCAACAGTTTTAGATTAGAGCGCTAATCACAGGAGCATAAAATGCACCGTATGAGATGGTTTCATTGTGGCAGATTGATTCATCCTGCTGGGCTTGCCTGCCTGTAATCTGCTTTCCCGCAGACTGAACATTGCAGCAATGGCTTCCTGGGACTGAGATCAAGGGTCAAACCCCATAGGTGTTTGGTTAGAAGGTGCCTTAATCTTGAAACTTCATGATAAAAGAAAGTGAAGAAGCAAATTAGTTGTTCAGAAAATGAATGGGTTGTTTTAGGTTAAAGAATTGCTACAGTAGCATTCTATTACCAGACCATTGTTTTCTACACTTATAAAAAATTCATAATTCATACATTTTTTATAAAGCAGGTCTGGATAAATTTAAACCGCTTATAAATGTATTTATAGCCAATATTTTAAAAAGGCAACATGCTGCTTTAACAAGCAGAATACCGGTTTCATACTGCCAGGAGTCACAAATGCAGTTTGACAGGCAGTTCTCATATGAACATTCAGCAGGGTTCATATCAGAGCTTTGAACCTAATATAATGGCACAGTGAGAGATGACCTTTTGATGTCAGGTTAAGAGAGAAATCTTCCAGCTGACCCTTTTGCTTAAGCTTTTAACTCCAGGCATCTGGAGAATGACTGGAGAATTTCTAATATTCAAGGGTTTGTATTAAACTGTAATGTCAAAGGTGTTGTCTGGGAATGTTGATTAATAGTTAAAAGTGACTCTCCCGAGACACAATCAAACAATTTCTTACTCACAAAATTACATTATTATACATTTGTGACCCGGAAAAATCGGAAAATCAAATTCTGAGAAATTTCAAAAAAGATTTCAGCCAATAATTTCACTTTAATTTTCATTTTGGACATGGCCTTACTCAGTTTATATTAAATATATCAAGAATATATTTTAACAGAAGGTTCTTTACATTCAAACCGTCAAGAATATATTTTAACAGAAGGTTCTTTACATTCAAACCGTCAATCACAAAAAACGACTCGTATTTTCTTCTATCTTTATTATGCTTGAGTTGAAGAGAAATTACTATCTCAGACATCAAGTTAGTTAACTAAAGTTAGTAGTTAACTAAAGTTAGTTTTGTTTGATATAGAGGAACTGGGAGCTTAATTCCAATTTGATTACAAACTTTCAAAGGTCAAAACTAGAAATCTGTTATAGAGTCTAATTACAGTAGATGAGAACAATTCTGAAGGGTAACTTCACAATGAGACTGTGGATGTTTACTTCCTTACTAGTATAAGTAAAGGACTGCTATACAAAATGTAGGGCACTTTTGTCTCCTAACACTTTGTGGCCGCTGCAAAGAGTTTTAAGACCTGTGATCTGTATCTATTTATTTGGCCCACACACACACACTGTGTGTAGTAAGCATGTATATGTTAAATAGACAGTAACACCCCATCCGGTTCAAAACCATTTTATGACATCAGCTGTCCAGATGAGACGATTACCTTATAATGGAATGGTCTGTTAATGGGCACACGTCCCAGAAGTTTTTCACTCAGCTTGATTTTTTTTCTGTAGAGCTCATAATAAGGGCTTGATTGTTTTTATATGAGCTTGACACAGGTTTATTCCTAAAGAAAAACAGGAATAAAGTGTGTTACAGGGATAGCGGATGTGACATAACATTTGAGAGTTTGGAAGCCTTGTTTAACAATTTGAAGCTTCTGTCAAGGCTTGATTGAAAAGCATGAACAGTGAGAAATATGTCAATATTAGTATTAATATCTATAGGCATAGGCCATAGTGATGAAAAGCATGAAAAGTGAGAAATATGTCAATATTAGTATTAATATCGATAGGCATAGGCCATAATGATGCCATGGGGATATTTGAATTTCAAGGGTATTTGGCTGCCTGGAATCATAAAGAATGTGTTTGCACTGGAATCTATTGCTGGTGGACATTCTAGACACCAAATCATGGAGACCTTGGGAGACATCTCTTGTTATTATAGTTCTCTAGGGTACATCTCAAAAATCTTGAATTCTGAGTCTTGTTAGCCCAGTAATTGTTGAAAAGATGGCCCTGAAGTTTCACACAAAACACAATATGAAAAGCATGTTTTGGTCAAATCAATCGTATACTTGGGATGTTTTAAGAGCAAAATTCTGTGGCACCACGACCTCTCCATTCAAGGTCAATGCTCCTTGTAGCAAATTGTTGAAATTGGCCGAGTTCATGACATTCCATTTCTTGAAGTAAAACTGTGGAGACCCTGAAGCTGCAGAGACTTGTAAGAAAAATAAGGTGTTGACAGATTTTTGGTGCATCTACTTGTTCCTGATTTTATATGCATGGACGCATCCTCCATTGGAACATTCTGAGGTAATATTATTAAATAAGACTGAAAATTATGGTAAAAATCCGTTATTATTAAGTCATTAAGTATGTGTTCAGGTGCTAGACAGTGATGAAATATCTGTGTGGGTAAATTTGCGTGCAATTTATCTGCCATATTTGCACTGCCGGACTGCAGACTATAACAACCATGTTGGGAAGAATGGTGTCCTTAGCATTTTGTGATTTTGGTAAGGGATTGAATGGTTTACCAGTTTGTGAGGGATATGAATGTCCTCCAGCTACCCAGAAACCTAATTTTCCAACCGCAACGGCATGCCGCCACATTCTGCTTTTTTCTTTAACCCAAGTTGAACTCATAGTTGTCTCGGGAGCAATTTCTTGTTCGAATGAGATATTGATCAGACGACTAAATGTTTATATGAGGTAGTTTTGGGGGCTTTGGGAATGACGACAGGGTTTTTAAATGGTTTCTTGAGTAAAATGCATTTGGAGCATATTGCTCTGTCATATTTTCTGAGCTATGGTAAAACATGGACACTTAATTTTCTCAATGGTGTATTGGAGTTTGTACAGTTCTGTGGTTCAGAAAGTGGAAAAGATTACAAAGTGAAGATCTTTAAGGGACAGCAGCAGGGTTAAAGATGTATTTAAGCTCTACAACACTTTGCAATCCCAAAGAGATTTCTGGAATCTCTAACTCGAGGGAGCATCTTTTGACACAATGTCTAATATTTTTCTAGTTCCCCATGTGTAGAAAAATGCCTGACCTTAAGGCTAACAATGCACGCTTAGCAATTTTTATTGTCAGTTTAGAGGATAGTTTAGTCATAAACTATATTATACACCAACTGGACGGAGAGAAACAGGTGTTGTACATGCAACAATGCTCCAATTATGATCTACAGCCTTATATACTACTAAAACTTTGTGGTATTAAGCCCTGCACATGCCAGGACTGCTTCTCGCTGGTGCTTGGAGCCCAACAACTGCATGGTCCAGATGTTTTATTTTAGGTTTGTTGTTGATCCAGATGTGGTCGTTTGGGTCCGTGCCATTGAGTTTCCAGTCACCTTTGGCAAGAAGCATATGAACATTGGTTGGGTTGATTTGAAGAAGCATTGAAGAAGTCTTTTTTCTTTATGAAATTTTTGTTTCTTTATTATAAAGCACTGCAATATGTAGGTGAGATTCAGAGAGTGAGGAGATTAGAGAACCTTGGAAATTCTATCTGGAATAACATCAAATTATGCCGCAAAATGCCATCAAAAGAAACATGCTAGCTTTGAAAATGGATGAAAGGGGTTAGCCATGTGCACATTTATTTTTTAGCGATAATGTATTTTTTAGAATGTTGAAAAATGGTTACATGTCCTGCAGAGATGAGATATTAAACCATTATCCATGCATAAAAAGTACTTATGTCTGTGTTCTGTTGCTCGAAGATTATAGATTAATTTAATGGATTTGAATATAGTTACAGAGTGCAACTATTGTTTTGACTTTTAATATTATTTTTTGATGATGTTTTGAAAGCATTCTCAACTGCATCAAAATGATACATTTATCACTTTTTTTAATTAGGCATTACCTTAAGGAGATTTTAGATAATAGACCTTACATTAGGCATAGTATAGACTCAAGACTGCAACATTTTCTGTTTCTTTAACTGCTATTTCACACAAATGTATAGTGTACATTGCAGAGTAAAATGTTCACCAAAAAATGAAAAATTCTGTTTTCCTTTACTAACTTTCTTGACATTTCAAACCTGTTTGACTATTTCTTCCATAAAATGTTAGGAACTGGCTCCCATTCACTTGGTTTTGTGTCCACACAAAAAAGTGAATTTGTGCTACTGCGATTTAGTTGTCACCTTAAAAATAAATTGTTTTATGGAAGAAAGAAAGTCATTCACCTTTATAATTTAGAGTGTAAGGGATAAAACTATTTTTATTTTTGGTGAATTTTCACTTTATGTGTGCAATGTTAGACACATTAAATATTCAATAAAGGCTGCTTTCCTACTTATCAAAAGAGCAGGGGCTGTCAGGCAGTAAAACTGGCATGAGTCAAGATTCCTGACATGGCAAATACCAAAACATCTGTGGATAAGATGGCATCTTAATCAGTTCATGTTGAACTGATAGTATGAAAAATTGACCTTTGCCATTTTGGATATCAAACTTGGTACCAGTAAACTCAGTACATTACATACCATAAGTAAACAGTGTGTACACACATTTGTTGAGACTGCCTTTACTGTTTGTCTTAAAGTAAGGGAAATAAGGAACTCAGTTTTTGGACTGACCATAAAGAGCGCTTTTAATAGTTGGGAATAAATTGATGATGCCAGAGTCGGTTTAATAAGAGCTTGTGAAACAGTATGCTATGATTTTCTCAAGAGGATAAAATTGTCTTTTGTAGACTGTATAACAGCACAGAACACTATTGCAGATTTTCATAACTCTACATGGTGTCATATTTTAAAAGGCCTGTTTCAAAGGTCACAGAGTTTTCACTTCTTCATTTGATTATAGCGACTTATTATTTTTTCAGCTTCAGTAAGTTCAACAGCTCCTTTGGGGGACCAGAAGAGAGTTTAACATGCTCTTTAGTTAAATAAATAAGTCTATAGGCTATTCCACCTTTCTTAGAAATGTGGTAAAGTAACCATCAGGGATAGAAACTGAAATGCTCAGTTTCATTTGAAATTAATCTTGACTCTTGTAATGTTGCTCATTTTCTTCTTAGCAGAAGTGTTGATGGTTTGGTTCCACAATCAAAACCCATAAGCATTATGTGTAGTGTAATGTTTACACCACACGTAGGTCTTAAAGCTGTGCAATTTTATAAGACACTGTTTTTTATATTTCCCCGCTTTCGTGCGGAACATTCTATATTTTAAACCACAGTAGTGGGTCTTTTGCAGTCTCTGGATGCAAGTCACGTTTTAAAGAATTTAGATGGTCTTTCAGGTTTAAAAGTTAAATAAGGAAATACAGTTGCATGACCAGATGTAAGTGATCCCCAGGTGACAGTTCCACACTCTGTGCGTGAGTGTAATTCTGATACGAGTGTTTATTATTTCGAAACTTTGGTGCAATTTATCAAACCTATCAAACTTGTTTGCGTCTCTCTGCCTTTTTGAGGAAATCTGAAGGACGTAAAGGTTAACAAACATCATGCACCACAGCACCTTCCCAGCATGCCATACAAGCACCGTTCCGTCTTTCCATTTGGCTTGACACCATATGGCAGATAGTTTGGCATTTAATAGATGTTTAAAATGGCTTTAAGTCATAACAAATTTTCTAGATGTTTGTGCTTGATTATAGAATCCTGCTTTATTTGCAGTGCACCTTGCCAATGTATGATGTTTGTCTAGATGGTTTTGAGTTTTTATTCTCATTAGACATGCAAGCACAAATGCAGCTGTTTGAGATGCTTTGAATGCTTTGCGAAGGGCAACGTGGCAGGAAGGGAATAATGTACATTTATGGTTAAAAATCTGAGCTAATAACTGGCAGGCTGTAGGTTTAATTCCTGTCTAATCCCTTCAACAACAAAACATTTCATTTATAACTTATTTCTTTGGTCTGTCCGGACATAATTGATTGAAAAATAAAGAATATTTGTAAGCTGTACTGGAAATACAGAAATGAATGTATCTTATTGTATTTAATGGCAACTTGAGTTTCAAAATGTGTACTCTTTGACTCTGTTGTACTCAAATTTTGTTTTAAGGACAAAGGACATAAATTTGTAGGCATATTGTGCCCTCAACTAACATTTGTCTTATTTTCCACATACTTGTTATTACGTTTTTGCTACGCCAGTTGTGTTGGCATTTGTCAGGCCAATATTGCAGCCAACCCCTCCTAATAGCAAACTTCATTATTATGCTCTGCTATTAATAATGCTACAATCAAAAAAACAATTTACACAAAATTCACTAAAAAAAATTCAAAAACATCAGTAAATTTTAGAGAGCCGGTTTATTTTTGTGATATTTACTAAGCCACACGCAAAACATTTTTTTGCAGTGTAATTCACCGTACCATTATATGAAATTACTACTTATGATTTTCATGTAATTTCCAAACTATGCTTATTTAACTGCTTTGTATCAATCTTCCGTTCTGATGGGTCTATGAAACATTTGTATTGCATTAACAGACAATTTCTGTGCAGGCGTCGCACATAACTTTTTTTTATTCACATCCATTTGTGATATTAAAATTATGCAAAATGTATAAATTACAGCTACACCAGCATTATTTAATAATGTTGTAACTTTAACTTTCATTTGATTTCCAAGTTTCTTTGAGCTCATTTTCTCTACCAGAAACCCGGTATGTGTGTCCAAACAAATCTAATTCTATTTTCATATGTTGTAAAGAAGCAGTCAAACAGACTTATGTGAATTGAGCATCACAAAATGAACGTTTTTAACAGATCAGAGCCGCATTTTAACAACTGACAGGTAGCCAACATCAGGCCAAAAAAATCCTATAAAAATATGATGGAAAAATATAGTATAGCTGCAATAATTCTGTATCCTGAATTTGTACTTTTCTGTTTGCTGAGATTGTATTAACTATGGTACTTTTCCTCTATTCGCCTGTTATGTAAGCCTGGTAATTTGAGTCTCCTGGCAGTCTGGACGTGGGGCCGAGAAACCGTCTGTGTCTCACATTCAGTTTAAAGATGGGTAGCCGTTCTGATCCACATGCACGTCTCAGTACATCTTAACCGGTACTACCGCCCCCCCTGTTATTTATTCCCTGCTAGTTGTCATGTTTCACTTAAAAGACCTCAACCATGTCTGGATTGCGCATAATGAGAATGACTCAAACCCCAAACTGGTATTCGGGGTCTGAGGATGAGGGTCTGGAATTGTCATTGTCTGAGGTCAGGAGAAATGGCTTTGCACTTCAGGCTGAATGAAAGGGGTGGTGGGGTTCAGTAAGATGAAAGTCTCATACAATGTGTTCCTGGAAGAAAGGAAAGTTTGGCTGCCATCACTAGTTGGGTGGAGAGGAGTCTTTTGTTGCTTGACGTGGCCCTTACGAGGCAGGAATTGAAAAGAGCAAACTGTTTGTCCAGCTGATTTCCTGCATCCCTTTTATTTATTCCAGCCAAGCACTTTTCCATCCCTCCGAGGACACGCAAATACACACTCCCAAATGCTCTTACCCACTTAAGCTCTGCATTTTATTGTTGATGAATAGCGAACACACAATGACGTTTCAGGCAAGCTGATGTTTACTGCATCTCAATCATATGCTGTTTGCTCTGGGCACATTTCCATTTGCGTAAACAATCTCTGGCAGGTTATAAAGGTGGAAACTACTTCTGCCCCCTCCTTTCTTTCCTAATACTAAATCCATGTCCACTGCTGGACATAGCTGTCAAATGATTCACGTTCGTGAGATTTTTCATACTTGCACAATACCTGTATGTCCCTCTATCCTGCCTCTCCCCTTCTTTCCACCCAGATGAACTTTCTGTCCTGTTATTATCTCATAAATCAGATGTGGTAAGGGGGCTCTTTAAATAAACCACTAACCACATGCAGAAAATAATGTGCTGTCAGAGTTTTTGGGGCCAGAATTTGGTCAGATCCAGTCACACAATTTAATCATCTTCTGTCCTGTTCCCATCAACATCCTGTATTATCAGATAAAGTTGCTGTATTTTTCTGTGTTTTGTTTGAAACCATAGATCTCTTTGTTTATTTTGTATTTTAGGGTAGATATCTCTTTCAAAATGTTGACTCATATATTTCATCAAAAGTATTTTTATGGTTTGGACTGTTTTAGTTACTTTTGTTAACTTTAAAAACAAGCAAAATGGTGACGATTAAAAATGTAGTCATTAAAGTATCTGTGTTGGGATAAATGTGAGAAATCTTTAAGTGTATTTAAGTTGTTTTGAATTGGTTTCCAAAGAATTCACTTTTACAAATTTATCTCAAATATCTTGTGATATCACATTTATTGACAGTAAACAATGCATTTTGACACCACTCTAATGAAATAAATCTAGCAATCTTCCAAAGTGGATAGCTTTAATAAACCCTTCTTAGCTAATTTAGCCCAATGGTAATTATTATTGATTATTATACAGTTTTGACATCTGTATTATTTTGAAATCTGTTTTGCCTTCGAACAAAGGAACAAATAAATCACATCAGGCAGTTCTAATAGCAATCATTTTCTATGACTCACTTTGTAGTGCTGGGTTTAACATTGTTGACAAATAATCCAAACGGATCCAAAGATTTAAAAATGGATTATCTTTCTCTGTGATTCCTCTTGAAGTGATATCTCCTTGTTAAAGAAAATGATTTTGGGAGATCACGCTTGACTTGTCACAGTCTACACATCAGATTGTTTGGTATTGGATCTGGCCAGGGCAGAAAGCATCACAAGGATTGCCACTTAACAAACTATTCTATACTGGGTGTTGTGTTCGTGTCACATCAATCATGAAGTGATAGCAATGCATTGACTGAGGTTTTGGTAGTGTGTTGATTAGTGTCGACATTGTTCTTTATGTGTTGCTTCATAGGTCAGCTTTGCTTTATTATTCACATCATTTATTTTTCTTTGCAACTAATTTATGATTATAATTTTTTTTCTCATTTGGAAATTAATAAATATTCATATTGAATGAGGGTCTTACGTCATGTGGGTCTAATTTCATTAAGCTGATATTAATAGTTTAGTAATTATATAGTAATTAATTAATATAGTAATATTATTATTACTCAGATATTTGTTTTCTCTTCCAGCAATAAGATTTGGACCAAGTCCATGCAATATGAGTATTGTCCAGTGTTGTTTAAAAGTGCTTTTGTGTTTTTTCCCTCATATTGTGTAGGTTGGAGTCATAGTACAGGGCTCTAGAGTGCAATCTAATTTCTCAACGGTGCGACTAATAAAGTCTGAGGTCACACCTTTGCGACCCGTGCTTGTAGAAAAAAGTCTGAGCTCCTCTGAATTCCCTTTTGGTTCAACAACATATTCACATTAGGCCCATATCCTGCTCTAAACCTATCAGAGCTAATGAAGGACAGTCCCCACCTCTGATTGGTCAGGGTTAGAAGATTTTGAAAATAACTTTTGATTATTTTAGAAGTGAAACACTAAAAAACCACAAGGTTTCTATAAAACACGTGACGTGTTGATAAATGCACTACTCCAGTGTCTCTCTTCCCATTGCCTTTTAGCGGGATAAAATCTGAATAATCGGGAAGTGACGATTTTGATCCCTTCAGCCCACTGGAATGAAATTCTGCTTTATTTGCAACTGTTTGATACAATATTACAGTTGTGTGCTTTTATTTAATATGCAAGTTTGGATGGGAAAATGCAGTCGAGATCAAAACCATGCCTACCATCTTGTTCATCATTTTGCCCATAAATCTATACATAAAATATAGTTATTATTTTATGTTCAATTAAGAGATGTTTGTTTTCCAATTGTTGGACTCTATAAACTTTAAAATATCTGTTAAAAACCAATGAAATACTGCAAAAAATTACCAGTACATTTTCTGTTTATTTCACGGACATATCACTTCATGTTTGAATGTAATTTAATGCAGTACAACGTGTGAAATACAGGTTAAACAGCTGTAAAATGTTTTGTATATTTACTGGTTGTATTTATATTCTCAGAGCTTTTTCATGTACTTTATGTACTTTCTATGCGATGTGGTTGAAAAATTTTGCTGCACCTAAATTTTGTGTTTTCTAAATAAAAGTTAGGCATTATTGCAACCAGTCAAAAAAATTAGTCTAGAGCCCTGTGTTAGAATAGTTTCTTTACCTGGAATTGAAAACATATTGAAAAGTTTGGAAGTGTTAAAATGTACATGCACATGAGGAAACTTAAATTGACCCTTATAAAATGTGTGGATGCAAAAATTTTGCTTTTTCACTCAAGCTTAAGGGTTTGTCTTATAGTATTTACGGTGTGTAACTGGATTTGTTTAGTTCTCCGGCACATCTGAAATGAACAGACATGTGTAAATGCAATTTTAAGAATAAGGGTTGTATAAATTATAACCTGTTAAATATGGGCGTTTTGTTTGCTTTGGTTTTTGTTAAATTTGTTGCATGCTTTTCTATGTATTTAAATTTTGATCTTTTTTTAATCTGGACTCATGGAAAAAGGCTGCTTTTTGAAAGCAAGACTCTTCCAGATGTAAGAGACATCTTTTTTATGGAATCTGCAAAGTCAAGCTTGGTTAAAGGATTGTAACATTTCCATGAGAGTGGGGGCAGCATGCAGAAATATCTAAGCTTCAATCCAGGAGGAACCTTTTGAGCTCAGGACAGAAAATGGCACAGGGGTCTCGCACGTTGAGCTTTAGTAAGTGGGTTCTAGGAAAAAAGATACAACCGGGATCAAGAGACCTAAAAAGAAAGAAGCAAAGAGAGATTGAGAGGCAGACATTTGGTGAAAATGAAAGTTGACTTTAAGGATGCACCTGTGATGTGGGTTTGTTGATATATGCAACTGCTGCATGTTTACTGTATGAGAATTGAACTGGCCTGTGTCAAACCAGGTTTTAACATAATCCTATTTCACAACTATTGAAAGCATTTCTGCTTAGATCGACATACCACACATAAAGATCAAGCACACAGAAAGAGATCAGCTGCTTATACATAACCAGGAGTGGTGTTCTTCATCCCCCTGATTCTTAACTTTCACTCTTTTTACTTTTTACTTCTGTGTTTATAGTGTATATGTTGTCTCTGAGGCCAAACTTTTAGTACATTTGAAAAAGAGTATTCTTAAAGCACGTACAGTAAATATTTAAACACACTTGGATTTCTATATAGCAGTAGTCATTTAGTCATGTGGAAATAACACTTTGATAGGGTTTATTTGGATTTTTGGACACAGTCTGCTTGGTGGCCCCCAAAAACTAATTTCTTTCAGTCATGCTTATTGACTATCTGTCTTCTGTTCATTTTTCATGGGCGTTTCTTTCAGAAGGCAAGCTAGACAAAAGTATATTTATAAATAAAAACTAGAAAGTGTAATTTAAAAGTTTTGACATATTTATGGGACTGTACAGGTTTGAAATGTCAAGAGGGTGAGTAAATGACAGAAATTGCATTTTTGGGTAAGCCATCTCTTTAAGGTTAGATAAGATAAGGTTACCAATTTTGCCTTTAGGCCACAAAACTATATAATTTCTAGATATTAATGGAACCTGAATGTACAGTGGTGCCATTTTTTATTTTAATTTTAGAAGTTGAATATTTAAACATTAAATCTTTTACATACGTTTTTAAATTTTATATGTAAATAATGTAAAGACATATTAAAGGCCAATTCAAGGTTATTAAACATTTTTGTCCTTCATGTCTTCCAGAGGTCTGTTCATTACCATTCATGACCGTTCTCACATCTCCACACTACTACAGAGCTGGCCGGAGAAGGACGTTCGAGTAAGTTCTGCCCACTCCCATGAACACCATCCTGTATTATTATTACAGAATGTACCAGAACTTTCAAAGTCAGACCCAGATTAAAACCCTAAGGTGGGTTTATCAATCCCCAAAGACATTAATTCCAAATTTAAATTACTTGCACCATGAAAAGGATCTTATAAAGTCGTTATAAATTTACCACTAAACATTTAAAAGTTATTAAGAAAATGATAGTACACCCTGTAGGGCTTCGACGTGTTTAGGACGAATGAAGGGTGATAGCCTTATAAATTATCAAAACAACCTAAAACCTACATTAGATAGTTTATGGAAAAAACTTTTTGCACAGTTTTCTCTGTTATTTTGAATGTTTTGGTCTGCTGTGAATATCTGAAAATGGTATTGTTAAAGCAAAGGAATTTGCTCTAGTGAGAGGTGATTTTTTAAAAATCACAGAACTAGCTTTAAAGTGAAAGTTCTAAAGTGAATCTTTACTCAAACCTGTATGAATTTTTATTCTTACACAGAACACCAAAAAATATTGGTAATTAAACAGCAATGTCACCCAATGCCTTCTGTTGGATGGGAACAAAACCAATAAGTAATAAGTAAAATTGTACCAGTTACAACATTTTTCAACAAATTTTATTTTCTGCAGAGGTTTTAAATGGTAAGGCATGAGTAACTAATGATACAGTTTTCAAAGAAGATATTTTTGAGAATGTATGGCATTGTTTTATGTTCATAAAATGAAAGTCAATAGGGTTTTAGAAAGTCAGGTTTGAAATGATATGAGGGTAAGAAATGATACAATTTTGTATTGACCATAAATTTAGTAGACAATTGTACTCTGTAAATAAAGAAGCTCAGAATTACCTCATAACCTAAATGTACTTCAATTAAACATTCATATAAAAGGTTAAAATTAAGCCGTATTCAAACAAATAGAAAGTCCTCAAATAATTGCTTCCAGAATCCATATCCAAGTAAGATGCCTAATCCATCAGAATGAAATTTTAAAGGCTTTGACATTTCAATTATTACCTTGGACTTTTTCTAGGTAAATACTGTTGTTGTGTATTATTGATTTAAAATGAACTTTCTTTACCCAGTGTTTTACAAACAAACTAGCTGTTAGTTCAACCGGTGTCTTTTCAGTCCTAATAAATAGACCATATCAGAACAACCAATAACATATTTAGTTGCATTTTTTGCAGGCCATAGTTGTGACAGATGGTGAGAGGATTCTAGGCCTGGGGGATCTGGGCTGTTATGGAATGGGCATCCCCGTGGGTAAACTGGCCTTGTACACCGCCTGTGGTGGAATGCCACCTCAGCAGTGTCTGCCCATCATGTTGGATGTGGGGACTGACAATGAGGTGAGTAGAAGACCTGTGGCACCGCCGCCTACCAGACCATGACAGCTGACTCCTGCTTCCTGTTTCAAGCTCTCAGATGTAATCAAAAAAGGGCCAGACTATTCTTAGCAGCCACATCCTTTCTCGAAAGACTTTAATTTGCCACCAAGTTTGTTTTTACCAGTCACAGCACTACAGCAGGAAGGCTGACCTGACACCAATAGCTATAGACTAAGAATAGCTCAGTGAACACAAGGGTAATTTTAGTGTGCGTATGTCTGCGTCACCCTTTGCAGGGCCAAGGGTGTGTCAGTACAGGAATAACAAACCACTGGCTCATCTTCCAAGGCTTTTATGCCAGGGTCCACCTGGTGCTTTCTCTTTCATGCCATAGCAGTGGTTTATCCCTGCCGTCACTGATGCCAAATCTGTCTAAAGAAGAGGAAGAAAGAGCGAGGTAGAAGAGGGAAGTACACAGAATGAGTGTGTTAGCCTCACTGCCAAAGCTTTTTATGGTCCTGTTAAAAATGTGAATTAATATGATGCGTTTTTTTTCTCATAACTTTTTGTTTTAAGAGTGGAAAGTGCTTAATTAAATTAATAGTTTACCTAGAAATTAAGATTTTAATTAATAATTTTGATTGCTTTAGCTCTAAATGAGAATTTAAATAGAAGCTGTAATTTTCTACGTATACAACTTTGCACAATTTTTAATAATCTGTAGTACAGGGTCATAAAAAGTCATTAAGAATACTTTTTAGTTTCAGAAGGAGTCTGCATTTCTATCACAATGCCGCTGTGCCATGTCAGCTGCCCAAATACAAATTCATACAACTTTGTCACACTTGTAGGTCTACTAAAGCTCATGAAATTTAAGGGCGAAAAGTGCTTTAACACTGTTGCATAACTGCTCTGACTCAGTTTTCCCATTCAGTCTTGCATCAGTTTCCAGCAGGCCAGCTCCACATGTGCCTTTTGCTGCATTGCTAAATTCAGATTTGCTATTCAGTGATTTAAAATCTCTTCAGGGAGCAAAATGGGGGAAAGTTTGGTTCCGTTTATTTTAAGAAGGTTGCAAACGTTGTTTGTTTGTTTATCTTCTGTGCTCACAGGGTTAATATTGCGTGTGTATTGAGGAGAATGGAGCACAGCGCTTTTGTTAAGGGCAAGTTTTTACTTTTGATATGGTCTCAGTATATAACACACACACACACACACACACACACACACACACACACACACACACACACACACACACACACACACACACACACACACACACACACACACACACACACACACACACACACACACACACACACATACATTAGTGTCCCAAAGTGAATCTTGTAGTGCCCTGTTTCTACAATTTCCTTTGAATGCCCCCTCAGGTAAGAATTGAACTATTGACATGTGAGGTATAGTACAAAACAGACAAAATACTAAACTGTCCAGGAATGGCAAGAAGGAAAAATGCAGCATAAGAGGAAATATGGGTTTAATTAGAATATATAAAATATGCACAGAGTTCACATGATTTAAGTATAGCTATTAATATTTGATAGTAGTTATTCTCCTTTGCCTTGATAAGAGGAGTAGGCTTTATACACGTGTTGTGTGTAGTTTATTTGCCATTGGATAGTTATAGTAACCAGAAGATATTTTAAGAAATGTCTCAGTGGTTTTGTAGAAAAAAGAGAGTCATACAGGTTTGGAATGCCCCGTTATAGTGAGACACAATTTTCATTTTGCAAACTATGTTTATTCTTGTCCCTGATCTTCAGTTTACACTTCAAGAGCAGCTGTGCATAATGTATATTATAATGTGCATAATATAATGTTTTTAATACAGCCTAATTAGTTAATATATCTGAATAAGGGAGAGAAAAGATTAAGTTAAGATAATGTTAACTAATAAATAAGTTGGATATCACAACAGTAAGTTGCATGTAACCTTTGGTGATAATTGAACAAAAATTCTGTTCATACCTGCACACATGACTCAATGTTCTGTGTCCAGTTTCCTTCCCTCTTCTGCAAGTCTTAACCAGAGGCCTTTTTCATTCTGCACGGTTTGGCTGACTCTGAATAAAGCCTGAGGAAATCAAGACCTCGTTTTCAGGATATTTTGAAGAGATGACAGATCTAATGATAGATTAATTCGCTGCCTACTGTACATCCCCACAGCTGTGTGTGTGTGTGTGTTTTATAAGATGATTAAATGAGTGTTATTAAAGGATTTAGCAGACTGTTATTTCTAAGGAAGCAAGACGCCTGCTGACTGAGGTCAGACGTCTACAGTATTTCGGCCCGTCAGAGGGAGTAAGACGACTGCACCTGGATCAGTTTTTTCTCTTCAGTCACTCAGTAACATTGGCACAGAGAGATCTAGGTTTTGCACGCTCGGTTAGAGTCTAATCGGCGCGAAGGGGGTCTGTGGTCTCTCATTATATGGGGGCGGAGACTTTTGAGCTTTAGTGCAGTACAGTCTAGGGATGCAACAACACAGATAACCCAGGATTCAATACACCTTTATTTTAAACTGGGGTTCTCGGTTGGGTTTGATTCTGATGTCAAATTGGCAAATGAAAGTGTTTTGAAAGAACTTCCTTAACAGAACTTAAACAAGAAAATAATACAACTTTATCTTTCTTAAATGCAAAAGAGACTGTTCAGAGAGTAAAAAATAGACATCATTTACATGTATTTTGACATGTAGTGTTTTCACTTGATAGAATTTACACTCAATTTCAAAGCCTTCAAATTAACAAATTTTTAAGTAAATATACTGTTTCAATTTTGTGTAAATGCAATTAATTTGATAAACTAAAATATTTCTATTAGAATTCACCAAAAATATTAGGTATATTACAAATATATATTTGTTAATTACTTATTTTCATTACCAAAACTTAAGAAATAGTTGTACATTTTATAGAAAGTAACTGTTTAATCTTAACTCAATTATTCTATTATTTTCCACTGAAAAAATCTATTCAATGATTCAAAATATTTTGTTAAGTTAATACAAAATAATTAATTTATTAATTATAAGTTACATTAAACTTTTCTACAGAGTTTGCAAATAAACACAGTTAAAAAGGATAGTTCACCACAAATTGAAAATTATATCATTATTTATTCTCACCATCTTGTCAATTCAAACCTGTATGACCTCACAAAAAACACAAAAAAAGATATTTGGAAGAATGTTTCTTCACAGAAGACCAGTAACTTCTGGTTGCATATTCAAACCTGGTTGCATTTGAATTGCATTCAGTACGACATAAACACAATCTTTGAACTTTCTTTTGTGTTTTATCTCTATGTAAACACCTTCTGTGAGTGTTTGATAGAGTGTTGTGCTCAATCTAAACAGTGCTGGATTTCATAGGGATAATTTAAGACTGAGAGCTCCTGTACACAATGCACAACTTCATACAACAGCTTATCTTTTCTGCTACCACATCTGTTTTTGTATGTCTTGTGTAAATATGAAACAAATCTCTGACATTTCTTAAACCTCTCTGCTGCCTTTCATTGCATTGTTTTGCAGATATCACCTCATGTGAAAACACACACACACACACACACACACACACACACACACACACACACACCAATGATGTCGAATGAAACCAATGATGTCACTGTGAACAATATGCTGTCTGTTTTTGTTGTGGGTGGCCTGGGCAAAGAGATCTACTGTACTGTATGAAACGGCCCTAACTCCCACCTCTCTCTCTCTCTCTCTCTCTCTCTCTCTCTCTCTCTCTCTCTCTCTCTCTCTCTCTCTCTCTCTCTCTCTCTCTCTCTCTCTCTCTCTCTCTCTCTCTCTCTCTCTCTCTCTCTCTCTCTCTCTCTCTCTCTCTCTCTCTCTCTCTCTCTCTCCCCCTTCATTCTCTCATTTTCTTCTCACTGTGACTAACAGACCCTGACTGTGTTGTGTTCATCTCCCTTAATCTCACCTGAAAGACGACATACAGTTCACACACACAAAGCGTGGTTTATCAAGTCCAAAAGAGAAAACAGGCTCACTCTGTCATCACCCACAGACCAATCAAGGCTCATTTTCACAAGAGTGCATCTGACTGTTTGTGCTGATTTGGGATCAGATTATAGTAAACTATCGCAGAACATTGAGTTCTTTATGAGCTTGTTACACTTGATTAGGGCGTTCTAATATTTAATGTTGATTTCTACATGCAAAACGATAGAAAAAGGGTTTATCTGAAGTATAAAAAAGTGGTGGTGCAAAAACATGTAAAACATAGACAAAAGTGCCTTCCAGCTGTTTTTTTTCCTAAACTCGTCAAAATATCTTCTTTTGTGTTCACCGGAACAAACATTGATACATACTATTATTACATGTGGTAGTCAATAGTGTAAATAATCTCAGTTAGTTATGTTCTAAATATCTTTTGAAAGGCTACATTTATATTTATTCATTTGGCAGACACTTTTATCCAAAGCAACTTAAAAGAATTATGCAATGGCAAATTATTAGTGGGATATACAGGGATAAGGTGCTCAAGGATACGGTAATTGTCTGCTGGCACTGGAATTCGAACCTGCAACATTCTGCTTACAAGTCCCTACAACTCTCTAACCACCAGACCTTACTTTTCAAGCTTAGTTAGTTATTGGTTATATTTTCAGTTGGTTTAGGGGTGCAGAAGAAATGAAAGAGTCTTTAGATAGGAATGGCAATCCATGCATTCCGCTTAAAAATAAGCTGGCAAATTATATGGAAAGTTTTGGGTTTTGCATTGATGTGGGCTACAGTTATATTTTAAATGCAGTTTAGCGGGGGCTTGTTTTGTAAGCATCGTATTAACAGAAGAAATGACACAACAAAACACCATCCTCTCCACTGATGTGTGTCTGTTTTGATTTTAGTTTTGCTTTTATCTGCTTAAATTAAAACCCCATTTTCCCTGCTTGATGCATGGTCTCTTTGGCCTGAAATTGATCCAAATTCTCTCCTCCCAGGCATGCATATCAGTCTCAGGTCTCAGGTCTCCATTTCCTCTTTCAGACTGATGATTTTGCCTACCCTACCAAATCCAGACAGTGCCTGCTTTTTAAAGGCCCCTTTATGAGCACAATGGTTATGTAAAAGTCTTGAGGAGAACAATCCAAAGTCGTTCTAGAGGTGAATTATCCCCTTTTGCAAATTTGACTCTTTCTGTTTTTTCAGCCAGAATGCCAGTACGGTTACGCAGTGTTTCTCCTGTATCATGACCTTCATCTTGCATAGTTTTAGAGTTCTACTCTGAAGGCCCATGTCCAAAGAGCTTGAAACAGACACATGGCTTTGTTAATGAAACAGGCAATTTAAAATGAATGAAAGAGACAGAGAGACAGCAAAAATTAAATGTACATTTGTGTACTGTAAACTACCCAGTAGGACAAGCAGGACAAGTTGTAATGCAGTATTAACATTTGGAATTACAAGTTGTTAATTTGAACTGACACATAACACACACACAAAAATATTTAGGACCAAAAGTATAGAGCATTTATACCTCTTGTAGAAATATATAAGGAATTTTAAACCATCTATTCAAAAAAGTAAAGCTGATACGGTTAAAGGAATAGTTTACCAAAAATCATTATTTACCCAAACCTGTATAGTTCTGATATATTAATAAGAATGTTTGCAACTGAGATTTCTTGGCATTGACTACCATTACCGAACCATATTTTATGTATTTCTGTTAAACACAAAATAATATATTTTGAATAATTTAGAAAAGCTCCCAGTTCTAGGGCACCTTTAGACTACAATTAGATTTATTATATAGTTGCTAGATTTCTTTGTGTTCAAAAAAATATTATACAGGTTTGGAACAAATTAAGGTTAATGCTAAATTATTTATATAATTCATCCCAGAATTTTTGGGTATCCCTTTAACTGTGTACCTACGGCATTGCCTCTTATAAATTTATCCCGTTTAATCCCACATTATTTCTTATTAAATCCCACAAAGATCTTTACACTTTGTCATCTTTTACATTCTATAAGATGGAGATAAACAATTCTTCAATGCTGTCACTCAAGGCCTGTGGTAAAACTTTCTATTTCATTATCACACTCTCCTCAGTTTTTTTGGTAAAGTTTAATTCCCGTAACCTTACAATGGGCAGGTTTCACATTAAACCAGCTTATACAGTAATGTTTGTGTGAGTTTTCATTGGTATCAGTATAGTTGAAGATGTCAAGTATTTTTTCTGGATGTTCAACTCTCCTCTCTGTTTCTATCTCTGTGATCCTGCTTTAATCCTGCTCTTTAGGACTCTGATTGCGACTCTCAATTCTTACAAGATTGTCATCTGTTATGCTTCCAAATTTTCTTTACATATTGTCCTCTTTCTATTGGGTTTTGCCTTCAAGCCTTTGTTTATAGATTTTTGTAAACAATGCATGCATAAATGCCCAAGGAATTGTGGGAGATTTATGTGGAAGCGTCATAACCAGTTTACCATATGAAATGTCATTAAATAGGAGCTGTGCAGATCAACATTGGTTGTGGCTGTACTGTATTTTGTTCGTTTTCCCCCATTTATAATAATGCTATGAATATTATAGAGTAAATTTATTTTGATGTCATCTTTATCTGATCCGATGGGGTTGTATAGTATTCAGGACATAGTGATCTAATATTATGACCCTACATTGCATTACTTTTTCGGTGCAAACCTGCTACAGTTTGGTAGGATGGAGAAGATGTGTAAAGAAAGAAAATAACGTTAGAACTTTTTTATTGACGATTAATATTTTCTCTCTCTCACATTTCCTGTAGGAGCTTCTCAAGGACCCTCTGTACATTGGTCTCAGGCACAAAAGAATACGTGGACAGGCTTACGATGAACTTCTGGAGGAATTTATGAAGGCCGTGACAGACAGGTAGAGAAAATTAACTAAGACCCTCACACAACACACGCTCTTCCTCCTACAGGATCACTGATGGAAATGCCTTGAGAGCATAACTGAGCCATTGCGTTACAGGAATGTGGTGGAAAGCGCGTGCCTCTGGGTTTGTGGCCTTATGGTCATCTTTAACCATTGACTCCTGTGGCAGGAACCCGAACCGGATCACTGACTGCATGCCTCTTCACCACCTCCCCACATGTCCACATCGGACTGAGCCATGCAGTGATGTAATCCGGCCCAAAACTGTAACCCCGCTGCCTGGGGCCCGATATTTGGAATAGTTTATGGTGTGTGGATTTTCAACAGAGATTTTGCAGTTTGGGTTAAATAGGGTTATTGACATGATGTGTAATATTCTCTGTTTTGATGGCTATTGAAGCAATGGTTTGAAAATACATTTAAAACCTCAAGACTCTACAAAGACCTATATCTATCGTTCATTTTGAATGATGGGAGATATAATGTGACCCTACATGTGAAATCTTAAGTTATTATTTGGATATTTTTCTTTTTTGTACATAAAATCATTCTAAATTAGTTAATTCTGTGATAAAATAATATTTATATCTTTGAAATACCAGGTGAGAGATTGAATCGTAGTTAAAATAATAGGTAAATTTAAACTTTACTGCTTGTTTTCTCAGAATTGGATTTTCTGACCTGATTTGCTGCAATCTTAAGTCTGAGGATATTGCAGGTCCATGTGATTTTAAAAATGGACCTTTACCTGTTGGAAATATCAGATCGGTTTCAAAGCTTTGGTGTGATTGGCTTTGATGGTGATAGAGTCTAGTGCCACACATGGCTCCATTTAAAGCAGAACCCAAAATGCCCCGTATCTGATTTCTCTCCAGTTGGCAGAATACCTCCATGATTCCATAATAATGGGGTAGACATGAAAACTACAGAGAACAGCATCACTTTTCCCTAAATGTGCAGAGTTGGTGGAAAACGAATGATTGCGGGTTGCTGACTGAAAGAATGATTACAGTCCTGCCGATTTTTTATAAAACTCCTTATTATTATATATTTCGGAACCTCATCTGAGTCACATTTGCCTCCTCAATGAATCTTAAAATTAATGGAGTTTTGAAGTTTTTTGAAGAGCTGGCTATAAAGAACATACCTGGATACACAATCCATCAGTGAAATGTGGGGAGTAGTGAAAGTGCAAAGTCTGGCTGTTTTCAAATGTAGACTAATATAAATAGCATTTGTGCCTGTAGCTATGGTAATTTGTTCTAATAACATGTAAAAAATGACATAGGAAAGTCATTTTTTACAGATTTTTAGTTTTATTATGCATTCAGATATTAGAATGGAGTTCTACACAGATAATGCTTTTAGGTATTATCATATGTTTACCAGTCTGCATGAGCTCTGTTTCCCATCAGCCCTTTCTGTGAGTCGAGGCTCAAGTGATGAGGAATAATAACACCAATTCCCATCAGGCAGCTATCTGTCCCACATTGACTTTAACAAGAGAAACGGGGCAGATAATAAGAAGGTCACAGATGCCATTTGAGGTCATTACTTCCCAGTAAACAGAAGCAAAGCAGAAATTTTCTGAAGTGGTAAACACTTTTACCCATTTTAAGACCTTTTTAACAAAATAATCAATTTTTCTTGGCTTTGTGGTGCTGAAGTTTGTAAGGGCTGTCTGAGCTTTCCTTCTGCTTTCAGACTGTAAAGTATCTGTTTTTACAGCCCTCTGTGTGTTGGGGTACAATTTCCATGTCAAATTATTTCATTAGCTTTAGTGGTGATGCTTTTCCAGCTATCGCTATGGTAACATGGACCATCTCAGGGCAGTGCTCCTGAACCATGTGTAGGAAATGAGACGAAGGGGACAGTCACTTGCCTTTGTATTTTCTAAAGAATTGCTGAAAGGCTATGGTTCCTAAAGGGAAAGGAAGGGAATTTAATAGAAAAAGCTGTCTCCCGGGCCCCCTGGACCCCTTGGGAGCCTTTGTGTGCTGGAAAGTGACTCTGAGGTCAAAGTTATTGTTATTTACAAACTAATGAAAAACTTTATCAGTTCATGTTGAGGTCATATGTTGGATTGATGAAAGTCAAATGTTTAGCAACAGGGCAACAGCATATAGCATCTTGACTTGTTTTAACAGAACACAGAGTTTCTGGAGTGACCCAGCCTGATTTTTCACAGCCTTACTGAAACACTTTTGTAAACATCTTTTCAGAAACTGTTCAAATTTTTTACCTTTCCATAATATAAACAGTATGTCAAAAGTTGTTTTTGAAAGTGTTTCAGTTGAGCATTGAAGAATCAAACATCTCAGTGTGAAAAACCTGTATAAGGAAAAAAATTTAAACTCCTTGCTTTTCAAACCCATCTTAAATTATTTTCACACAAAAAAATGATATGTTCGAAACAAAGCTACGGAAACTCAGCTTTTGGATGATACTAGTCCTGTAATGTATGATAGACAGTTTTTTTTGTAGCCGTTTACAAAGTCGGCAAGTGTATGATGCTTTGTTTGAAAAAAAATCTTTTATGATTTAAAATGTTGTGTAGTGAATTCCAGACCTTGGACTTGGTTGCAGGTGAATTTGGACATAGCAATGGTTTAATATTGTAAATAACAAATAAAATGTTTGGTAAAAAGCTCAGAAAACAACTATTCAGTCCACTTTCTTACCCCTCCCTTTTAAAGCACTTCGGTGACTTACACAGGACAAAGATATCATCATGTTTTCACTTCCTTGCTATAGAAAATCAAATATTTACAAAACAAAATATAAAATATTTAGCTTTTGTAGAGCAGTTTGTCCGTTTAGTGCTACTGCAGAAACATTGTAGTAAATTTTATGCTGGAAGACCCATGGTGTATTTTGATTAAAAAAGCTTTAAGATTCTAAATTCTAAGATAAGACATACATAACGTCATTCATTATGAAAAGTCTTATACACTGGGGCAAACATAGTTATGTTTGTGACCCAGCTTGAAAAAGTCATATTTTTGTGATTTACATTTTTATACTTAAAATTATTTCATAGAGTATAAGTAACATTATGTGAGAATATTCCATTTTTACCTTTAATATAGACTGAGTAAGCCCATGCCAAAGATTTAAATCATAGTAAAATTAATAGATAAAATCAAACTTTTTAACTGTCTTTAGCCAGAATTTCACAGGCAGGGTCACATATTATTTTGTCTTTTTATTAATAGATCCTTTATATTGTTACAATTTACACTTTTAAAATATGGTTATTATACTGAGAAAATTCTAGTTACTTTTTCACTGAAAAACAGGGGTTATTGAAATTACTTAATTTAACTGTGCACATCAGTTCCACACAAATAAGTGTTTTAAAAAAAATTATTTAAAGGGTAATTGTTAAAAAATGAATTTAATTATTCGGAACTGATGTACATTACAAATTAAAGTAAATCCAACAATCCATTGATTTTTAGCGTGGTCTTACTACAAATTGAACCAAAAAACTATGATTAGCATAACCGATTAAAATGTATTGTGTTTTTTGGTCATGCCATTATGCATTTATTATCTATTGTAAATGTAAAGAATATATGCCAGGTGTTATTTGGAAAAATTCGACCTTGAAATGAAACTTTATTTTTGACCTTTAAATGTTGACATATCGGTTTGATTATATACAAATAATGTGTGCGACCTGTGTGAAGGGATGGAAAGTGTATGTACTTCCGATGTGTGTGTATTTAAGCCTTAGGTTTAACAGCTGTGTTTGAACAAGATTCCTACCATCCCTGACCTTTATTATGGTGCTTTGTGGGCTGTGTGCTGTGCATAATCTTTAAACCCATCTCAGGTCATTCTTTGTCTGCCAATCTCTGTTTATCTGGTGCAGTGCAAGATTAGGATAAGCTTTAGGCTTACGCTTTAGGTCTTGCATCTTCCATCTACGGATTTTTTTGAGGAAACCACTTTATTTTTAGTGTGAGAACAAAATAAAAGAATTAAGTAGTGTAGTAAGATTAGCAGTGTGAAACTGCAGCACTTCATCAAAAGAAACTTTTTCCTATTGTTTGGGCAAACAGTTCACCTCCGGAAACAGCCCCAAGAGTAATAAATCATTCCTGAATGAACAAGGAGCACAAAGGGATTGTTGTATTGCGATGGTGTAGCAATGACTGTAGCAGTAGGCATTCACCACATTCTTCTCATCAGTTTTGTAGCTGGACTAGCTAAAGATCAGTTAGATGAATGACAGTGTGTTATGGCTTCTATATAATTTGCTTGCTAGATTCTATTATGTTGGTGTCTTAATTGTTGATACGCATTTCCATTCAATTTTCTAACAGACAACTGCAGTTTGTTATCCGGACATTGATCGTTATCCAATAAGATTAGCACTCTTGTCACATCCTTATATTTTCATGCATCTGCAGTGTTTCTGATCACAGAGAAAAAGAAAAGAATAAAAATGAAAGAATAAATAAACAGGCCTGTACTATATATTTTCCAATTAAATACATTATAAAATAAAACCACATTGAATCCTTTTTAAGTTTGAAGACCCAGTGTTTTTTAGTCATAGCTTTATTGTAAAGTGTTCCATTTAAAAGAAAGATCTGTATAATTTTATAAGTAATATAAAATAAATATTTATTTAATTCCATGTCAGACTTATTCAAGGTTAGGTTATGTTTTTCCTCAGCTCCTCTCACTTCGTTTCCTCGTGCCATGTCAAAGTCCGTTTGAGGGAGTTGTGCTTCTAGGTCGCCAAGTTTAAAACGTTTTCTTGCAGTCATAGCAAGACCACTATTCTATCAACTTGAATAAGGGAGGTAGGTATTTTTCTGAAAACAATGGTTAAATCACATGTCTATTTTCTATCAACAATGGTACCTGTGATCCGTCAAACTTACAAAATACAATTCATTTCCTAAGCTTAAATTACACTACAGATCAAGTGTTTGAATCCTGTGTGGTCAGACTTTTGACTTTCAGACTAATGTCTGGTCCATGGGCTGATCTCTTCAGCGGGACTGTGTTTCTTTAAAGTCAACCTGGTAGCTTTTCAATACAACTCTGTTTCCCAGACCGATTAAAAAGCTCTGTACACTGACTCGTGGGAATTGCATTGCTGTTAAGGGTTTTCACACTTCACAGTGTATGCAGTAGGTCTAAGATAACTAGTGTACAGGTTGTGGGCATTCCATCCCAAAGGAAATTGCACAGAAGTTGCTCTTTTGTACAGGTAGCTTGGGAGATTTGATACTTATTATTTTAGAATATTATTTGAAAAATGTTTACAAAACAAAACAAAAATAAATGAAACAATTTGGCACCTTGAAACTACAAGGTTCTTAAGTATCTGCAATATGAGCAAGTTTTGCATTAGATAACTTTTTGTTAGCATGTATTTTGATGTAATGTTTTTACTTTTTGTCTGCAGTTTGAGTTATTATAATTAAAAATAAATTCTAAATACAAAATTTAATTTTTTTTGAGATTTTGTTTTTCAAAATGAATTTTTATATTTATATAAATGTAATTTTTTTACAACATGTATTTTTAAAATAAAAAGGGTTGAGTCCTATTTGTAATTGTTAATAAAGACCTTTATCTCTTTTAGATTACTTTAGTGATTGCTCTCTTTAGAGTACATTTGAGAGAATTAGAGAAAATCATGGGATGAGAAAGACATAATGAATGTATGTACTTCCAACCGTGATTCTGACATGTCAGCACACAGTCCACTGCCCCGCGGCGCCTGAAATTGTCAATAATATTGATTTTAAGTTGCAGACTTGAGCTTCGTTTTTGGCGTTTTTAAGATGTGTGTGTGTGTGTGTGTGTGTGTGTGTGTGTGTGTGTGTGTGTGTGCTAGCTGTGTTACTGTGCGTTTGTGCGTGTGTGCGTGTGTGCGTGTGTGTGCGTGCGTGCGTGCGTGCGTGCGTGCGTGTGTGTGTGTGTGTGTGAGTGAGTAGTCCTCAAGCAGCTACCCTCAGACCCTCTTTTGTTTTCATTAGAGGGCCTTGTCATATTGTTAGTGTTTGTTGTGTCTGGATGAGAGGAAGAGACAGAGGTGGCGAGGAAAACATACAGATTTTATCATAAACCTCATTTTCTGTCCAAGGCACACACTCACCGTCTACCAGTTGTGTCATTACCACAGGTGCAAAGCTGAAGTTTAAAAAGGTAAAAGTTTGCTCAGAACGCTGTTTTTTAAACCTTTCTTGTCCTAAATAAAGCACAAATGCTTCTATGTTGACTGAGGTATTGCCTGCTTTGATTAATACAGAATCCTTTTTTTCACACTATTGTTAATAGAAAACTCCTACCAATAGCACAGCTGTCCCTGAACACCAAGTTGATTGAACATTAGCATGAAGAGCTTCTCTCATCACCACCAACCACTTCTGTTTCTTTCTGGAGGGGCAGGCAGATGAAGACAGAGAAAGAGTTTCTGTTCCGAGCTCTCTGGCCTTGGGCGGGTCTGGCATGTCTGGTTCTCGATGGAGCTGATCTCCTGGCCAGCTTATTGTTTTAGCTGTACTGTAGAGACAGAGGTGTTATGAAGTCAATTAAACTGAGAATTAGAGAAAAGTAACAGGCTATGGTGAGAATCAAGGACACATACATTATCTTTATATGCTTTTGTCACCTCTCATTGTGTGAACACACGCCTTAACATGTTGACCATATAGAACCACTTTCCGTTCATTCTCAGCAGGAAAATGGACATTTCACTTATTAAATTGATTTAATGCTGCTGATCAGATCAAGAGGTTATGATCTCATTCATCTGTATACTCAGAGCTCGCTGGGTTTATGACTCACTTTCTCTACCTCCTATTTATATCTGCTAAGATCTTTACTTCAAATCCGTGGGCAATTACTCTGTCAGTCTCACTGGACTCCTTCCCCGCCTCTCCCTGTGGAGATGGCGGAGTTCAGACTGGAGTTTGATTATGAACACAGATCTGAGCCGGATCTTAGGGTGGAGGGTTGCAGGAATCCCTCAGAGATTCTGTAAATCTGTTAACCTTGTTGCTTTAAACGCCAGAGGGCGCGCCACAGTTTCTGAAAACGTGGAAAGATTTACGCTGTTTTTCTGGTTTTTGTCTGTCCACATAGCACTGACAGTTTACACCGCTGCATTTGCATGGGGCTTGGTTGTTGTAGTGCTGTCATGGGAAGTGATTTTACAGAATTGAATTACCACTATGATGGATGCTACGTTCAAATTGGATTGTTTTGGTATTGCATAAGTAATCATAGATGAATTATACAGCGTAAGTGATATCGATTTGCTTATCAGTGAATGGCAGGCCAATTTAAATGGAGGATTGAAGATCAATGAGTAAATATGATTACAGACATTGAAGATCAAGGTTGTTTGCTTTCTTATGGTAATGAAGATGGCTTTGGTGGTCTGTTTTTTGTGAGATAATGATGCCTGCCACTGTGGTGTGAAAAAAGCCAAGGCATCTCAACTGTCAATCATCCATCTTTACAACATCCCAGGATAATTGTTTAAAATTAAAAAGTATTATAAATATTAACATCATTATCACCAATGTTTCAATGTTTTCATTAGTACATGCATTTCTGCACACACACACAAAACTAAATAAATATGACTTGTATCAATATAAACGGGACATTCCGTACTAATTTTTTGTTGTCTTACCCATATTTTACATTTTGCACTGCATCAGCCAACATTTCTGAAGAAAAAGGTATTTTTTTCAGTGTTTCTTACAGTAGTTTCTTAGTTTAGACAAAGTAATCAGGTAATGTACTAAGTATAGAAGTAAAAGGTAAAAGGATAGGTCACCCAAAATTAAAATCTCATATGCCATTCAAACCAAACTCTTTTTTTATAGAAGATATTTACAAAAATGTGACCACACAATGGAAGTCCATTGGGTCTTAGGTTGTTTAGTTACAGCCGTTTATTAAAAATATCTTATTTTGTGGTTTGCACCACAAATACAGTCCAATTTAGGTTTGGAATAGCATGAGCATGAGTGAATAATCCCCTAAATTAAACATTCTCGGAGGTCCATAATCAAACACACCTGCCTGTCATGTTCAATAAGTCCTGAAATCCCAAATTAGCTTATTTGATAACAGTTGGAGCTAAATCGTGTGAGCCGAATTGTTCTGCCCCCAAAGAATGTCACATGCTCAGCTTGTTGGTGAAATTGAATAAGTCTGATGCATGGGTTGAGTGGGGAGCACTGCAGGAAAGACAGAGATGGATGTGTCAAGAGACACCTGTCACATTTAATAAACTATGAGAATCCCCCATGTGATGTGTGGAAGTGTTTGTCTCTCTTGCATAGAGTTGAATGACAAATCTCTGCAGTGGCATATTGTGGTGTTAACATACCCTGGTTTCAATTTCGAGGGGTCTGAGACCTCTGATTTTGTATCAAAAGATGATTGGGATCTCTGGCCTCTCCTCTCCTTAGGGAAATCATTGGTGGATCTGTGTAATACTGTTCTGCTGACAGGAAATGTTGCAGGTCTGCGAGTAATAGCTTTAGTAGACTACAACTGCGGTCAATTGAAGGTCTGTGGAGGTACAGTTTACACAACTGTGTTTGACATTATTATATGTTGTGGTCTCCTTTTATATAAGCCCTCGAAACATAAAGGTTTTAGTCATATTTCTGTGTTGATAAAATCACTCACACCCACATGAGATGAGGACTCTAGTCATATGGTATTAGTGTTTTATTTTACGTAAAGCATTGGAAACAAAGAAGTACACAAAGAATATACTTTAAAGAAAGTTGGGGACTGTCACCAATTCACTTGCATTGGTTTTTTGTCCATATGATTAAATGGATGTCACTGCTGTTCAGTTACTGACTTTCTTCATATTACCTTCTTTTGTGTTCTCAGAAGAACGAAAGTTAGAGAGGTTTGAAATAACAGTTGGATGAGTAAATGATGACACGAACTTTCAGATTTGGTTGAAATATCACCAAGTTTCAGAGGTGAAAATAGTAATCAGGGTCGAATTCTCAGTCTCACCCCGCATATATTGAGCTATGGAGCAGATAAATGGCCCCCTCTGCAGGCTAAGTGCAGTTAACTTTACGCCTGTGTTCTCTTTTCAAGAGCTCATCCTCATTTTTTAATGCATTTGTGGGGTTTTATACACCAGTTAGAGAGCTTTGAAGTGATGAATGGTGTACAGGGCCATTACCTTTCCTTGAAAGGGGCACATCACCTTGGAGTGCCTTGGTCACACATTATTTAATCTGCGTGACAAAAAACTTAACTTATTTATTTATTTATTTGATCTAAATAGGGATACACATTAACCTGAAAATAAAGATTTGGGGAAAATAAAGCGTATCTGGGGATATTTCTGATGCAAATGTGATGTTTGTTACAGAGGACATGTGCAATGGGCAATCTACCAATTAAACAATATTTTAAATATATTTTGATATTGATATTTTTAACAAGGACACTTGAATTAACAATTTTAAGCTTTGGGAACCTTTAGGATACTTGTGGACAATGCATCTTATCTAACATTTCAGACGCAAAAGGCAACTGTTTCGTAGAAGGACTCCCTTTTTTACTTACTTATACAGGACTGTGCAAAAGCATTTTCACCCCAATAGATATCTTTAGTTTATATATTCACATAATTTACTGCTGTGTGTTAGAAAATCTGAGTTTATATTTCTGAACTTTAATTTTAGCATTTTTTCTAAAAATACAAAAAGATTGACTGTATACACAAGATGTGTGAGAATAGCTAGTGCTCCACCCAGAGATCTGGTGTTATCATCTATTTCATCTAATATTACTTAATATGACTTAATACAGAAGACCTGTGTAAATATCTTCAAGACGACCTGCAAAGCTACAACACTGTAAAATTTCTCTTCACGGTACTGCATAATAAATCTTACTGAATTATGATAAATAATGACAAAATAAATGTTTAGAAATGTGAACTCACATTTTCTGATGACACACAATTGCAAATTATATAAATACACCATGAACTTAAGAAAGTACTAACTCATATGTATACAAAGTATGTATATGAATGTATGGATGCTTCTGGGCAATTCCGTGGAAATGTCAACCTTACCATGAAAATATAGCATTTTTTTTTACAAAAGGTTTTTAGCATTCGTATTTCACAGATGTCAACATTTGTTTTTTAATGAAATATTTTTGATTCAATTTTTTGCATGTTTTATCATAGTAAAGTTATTTTCCGAAATGTCACATCCATAAAGCTACTTTTTGGTCATCAACGGACACATTATTATTAAAATATAGTAATTATTTAATATTCTAAAAAGAGCTTGCACTTGTCCATTTGTTAGATATGGTTGATTCTGGTTTGTACATTGTAATTCACATACATCTTTTTAAGAACTTTGTTGTCCCCCATACTTGGTGTCCATTTTTTGTCATATCCATGACGCAGGTGTATTTACCTTTTTAAAATATAAAACTTGTGCAAAGTCTGTTATATTTGAGTGATTTGTATAATATAAGCAGTTGTTTCAGTTTACCGGTTACAATAAATTCTCAGAGCATTTTCATGTGACGTCCATAACACATAGTGTCACATCTATAACACTGGAATTGCCCCTCTCTGTTATTCACAGGTATGGGATGAACTGCCTTATCCAGTTTGAGGATTTTGCCAACGTCAATGCATTTCGTCTTCTGAATAAATACAGAAACAAGTACCTAACGTTCAATGATGACATTCAAGGTAGATAAATACATAGAGATACATATCTTGAAATATTTCAACCTGAATCTTATAAGTAACACAATTACATTGATTGATTTCAGCCAAAGAGACTTAAAGTTGCATTTTAATTTTCAAACCGACATCTTTAGTATCTCTCAGGAATTATATGTGAAAAACTGCCAAGCTCATTTTAATAAACTTCATTAAAGAACTGACAGATTTTAAAGTCCAAAGCAATACCTTATCGCCTCAATCCCATTAGCAATTATGACTCTGTATTATTTTGTTGAGATAATATTTCTAAAGTTCTTCAGTAGATAGCAAACAAACATTGTTATCAGTTTACATTTGGGATGAGATCAGGATAAGCTGTAAACAATAGTTTATATTTTTTCGTGTTTTAGGTACCGCTGCAGTGGCTGTGGCTGGTCTGCTCGCTGCTCTTCGTATTACCAAGAGCAAAATGTCAGACCATACAATAGTGTTTCAAGGTGCCGGAGAGGTGCGTGTGCTGCCTACAAATATGTCACCTACTCTGCTTTTAAATAACACTGTACATCTGGGTATGATAAAATACATTGTCTCTATGACAAATAAACACTAGCAAAGTACAAATGAACTTGAAAGGTCAATTAAATATTCATATGAACTTCCAGGGTACCGCAAGGGCACAACTATGCCGCGTCCCCTTTGGTCTGTTGATTATATTTGATACAATACTCCGTTTGCATAGCTTGGCATGTTGTTGGCATGAGTTCAGCATAAATGTATTGATTTCCTTATGTTTTTACATTTTAAGGCTGCAATGGGCATAGCCGAGCTCATCGTCATGGCGATGGAGAAGGAGGGGCTTCCTCGAGAGCAATGTTTGAAGAAGATCTGGATGGTGGACTCTAAAGGACTTATTGTTAAGGTGAGAACATGTAAATTCTAACCTGGAAAAGGTTTGTATTGGAATCAATTAAGTCTTTTTAAAGGTATGGGTCACACTAAAATTTTAATTGTTTAATCATTTACTCACCCTCTTGACATTTCAAATATGTCTTCAGCTAAACACAAAAGATATTTTGAAGAATGTTGTGAATTGGCACCTTTTCAATTGTATTGATTTTGTGCCTAATAAATAGAAGTGAACGAGTGCCAGTGCTGTTTGGTTTTCAACATTCTTCAAAATATCTTTTTAGGAACTATCATTTGAAGAGTTGTTTATAATTCATTAGAATAGCTTTGTGATTTAGAAAGCTTTGTGACATGAGGTGTGTTTGTATGTCACACCTGTTAAAGTCTACCTCAAGAAAGGCCTTTTTTTTCTTGGGGACAAAACAATGTTGGAGAAAATCTGTAATCTTGAAAATGTAACCGCTTCTTTCTACTGCGCTGCAGCCTGAGGCGAAATCTGCATCTACATTTCATTTAACACCTCACAAGACTGTACTGTTCACAAGCAGTAGATTTATTACCCTGAGCATTAATGTGGCCTGTACACTGTTGGGCTTCTCTAGAAAACAAACTTAAATCATGTTTTATTTTTAGATTTTTATGTAGTCATTAGATCTAGTATTATTTTGACATGTGCAATTTTTAAGAACAATTTGATGTGATAGAAGCATGGTTCAAAGTGACGTTGGATTTCTCCTTTCATAAGTATCAAATACAGAAACAGATGGTGGTTTGTATTTTATTTTATGAAAGTGCCTTTCAGCCTCAATAAACAAATAATACATTTCAATGCATTATGCAAACAGTCAGAGTACAGAATGCAAGTCATCACTCACTTTTTTTTCAACCACTTTCCATATATTTTCAAATATTCCAGAAGTAATTTTGAACATGTATGCATGTGGGAATGCACTCTATGCATATGTTAATATGAAGTGTGTTGTCTGTATTGTTACAAATGCATACATTTTATATTTTGTTATCTGAAACAATGTTAAATGTAATGTATTAATATGACTTTGGTATCCAAGGATTCTCATTTCTCCATGTAGACGTATGGTCTGTTTGTATCCGTTTATCTTCTTTACTGTTTTCCTATATCTTTCTCAGGGTCGGGATCAACTCACCCACGAGAAAGAGAGGTTTGCACATGAACACGTACAAATGAAGAAGCTTGAGGATGTTGTGAAGGAACTGAAGCCTACTGCTTTAATTGGTACATTAATAAATACATCTATCTCTTATTCTACTGGACAAACTATTCACTTATGCATTTGCATTCATATTTTTACTCATTTTAGAATAATAACAAACTCATCAAAAATCTCAAATAAAACAAAGAGAACAATGGGAATTACTAAATGTTATAAATAATTTTTTATTTAATGTGTGTTCATCATTAGTGTAGTCACGTTTTGACTAGAATTTAAAGAAATGTTCTTGTCATTTTAAAAAGCAGCTTCTTGACCCTGAACTGTTTAGTTAGTCTCTGTCTATTTTGTGTTATTATTGACTGCTTTTACTTCAATTTTCAGTCATACATAAAAAAGTATATGATAAAAAATATGCATGTTTGACAATTATATTTTGGTCTATTAAACTAATTGCAGACATTTAGGCATACACCCAAGGATCTTAAAGGATTGTTTCTTAAAATAATGACTACAATTTTTGCAGATTTTTGTTTGGGCCTACAATATAAAATGCCAAAACATAGTTGCTTGTAACCATACAATACAGTGTTAGAGGAGATTTGCAGGGATGAAGAATAGAAAAGAAACTTGACCTTGGATTTAAAATAGATTTATAATGTACTGTACCTTTTCTTTATCAGGGGTGGCGGCCATCACGGGGGCTTTTACAGAGGAGATCATAAAAGAAATGGCAAAAATAAACAAGAGACCAATTATATTCGCCTTAAGCAACCCCACCAGTAAAGCAGAGTGCACTGCTGAACAGTGTTACACACTCACAGAGGTCTGATCTTACATATTTGTTTGTGTCAAGATGTGATAAGGGTTCTTTTAATGATTTTGTTGGTTGTTTTTTAGGGCAGGGTTATATTTGCTAGCGGGAGTCCATTCGATCCTGTCACACTTCCAGATGGGCGTAAGTTCTACCCTGGGCAGGGCAACAATGCCTATGTGTTTCCCGGAGTGGGACTGGGGGTCACGGCCTGTGCCATGAGACATATTCCTGAAGATGTTTTCCTGGTCACAGCTGAGGTGTTTAAGACATTTATTTTGATTTAGCATTTTTACCAGTTGCTTTTCCTTAGAGATCTCTTATGTTGCTTTTTCACATCTTTAAAGACCCTAAAAAGAAAATGTTGTCATCATCGAATTATCTCAGTTGTTTCATACCTTTGAAAAATGTCTTTGTTATGTTGAATATACAAAGAAAGATATTTAGAAGAAATGTATAAACTGAGGTGTGTGGGGCACTGTTAAGTACCATAGTAGAGATAGCTTAATACTGCCTCAAAGTTGTTTTCCTTAATTCTTCAAAATATCTTTTAGTTCAACTAAACAAAAAACAAGATCATTTGCTTCTGTAGTTATTAATGTTGCCACAGAAATCTCACTTGGTAACATTCTTCTTAATGTCTTTTTTAGAAAACAAAGAAAATGTATACATGTTTGAAACACTTCCGCATGAGCTATGCATGACAGAAATATTTTGGTATCCCTTTTACAGAGTTATTAGCTTCTATTCGTTTTAATGTTTCTTTTATATTTCTCCTAAATGTTTTTGGAGAATTCAAACATAGTGTATGTAAATAAGGCAATTGCTGACACTCAGTAAGAGTAACAATTAAGCTGATGCGAATCAGAAAGCTCAGATGCTTCATAAATATTGAATATAATCTTGGAGTTATGAAATGTATTGAAATCCCTGACTCGTGTTCGCAGACTTGTCAAATGAAAGCACGCTTTGTGACACTGCGGCAATCTTTCCTTTAACTTTAAAGGAAAAAGATTAGAAGGCTCTGGATCTCTGGAGAATGTATATCTCTCTTTGCTCTCCATCTAATCTTGTTATTTAGAAGAAGCAATTGAAAGTCACTTGCAGACGTCTTACCTGACTGTTCTTTCTTATGCATCTTTCTGTTCTTCTATTTATTTATAATCCGTTCGTCTAAATTCATGTTTTCCTTTTTCTGTTTCTCCTTCTTCTCCTACCATTTCATTATGGAAGTGTCTCCCAACCCTTTCCCCCATTGATCTCATGCTCAACGACAGTTTCATTTTGCTGGATTTATCTCGCGACCTGCGTCATGCTTCACCTGAATTCAGTCAGATGGTGTATTAGACGGGTACTGTACGTTCTTGCATCAGATGGTTTGAATCTCAATGAGTCGTGATGAACACTGGCCATCACTGATTTATAAATCAAAAGCACATATAATCATAGGTCAGTTATGGTCTGGTGGTTAGAGAGTTGGACTTGTAAGCAGAAGGTTGCTGGGTCTATTCTCAGTGCCAGCAGGTAATGACTGAAGTGCCCTTAAGCATTTACCCTCATTTCCTCTGCAGTGATAGCTGTCCACTGCGCACTACTTATATGTATTTTTTGATAATATATGTTATGTAAATGGTATAAAGGTAAAGAAAATCTGCTGTGCTTCAGGACATGCAGCTTTTACTCAGACTGGAATTAATGGGGTCTCAGTGTGAGCTTGGACCTTTTCTCTGCGGTGTAGAAGAGCAAAATTCAAAAGGGTAGGGGTTGAATACTTGATTTCTCAGTCACTTCTTGTCACATGCGATGCTTCTGTCCATGTGAGATTTTGAAGTGTCAATTGTAGGGCAGAATCACCATTGGTCTCCAGCTGCCAGGTTGTTAAGTGTCCATGGATTTGACGTAAGGGATGGTTTTGTGTATGAATATGACCGATGCAGGCTGTACAAACTTCTCTAATTTTAATGTTTTTTTAACCTCAAAAAATGACACTTCTGACAAAGATAAAGCTTAAAGGGGAAACATCACACGCAGTTTCTGCCACTCTTATGTTCAACTAGAGGGCTTGTAGTGTAATCGCATACATTAAAAGAAGACAGTAAGAGCTTTATGATTGTTTCTGGAAAAAAATGCGCTCCCACAGAAGAACGGGAGCAGCACTCGTGACCAATCTCCTTGCTAGGGCTTCTCCTTGCATGTAAACGCTGATGCTCGTGCTCTTCCGTATGTATGAGATTTTACAGGAGAATGGCCAGTAAATAACTCGTAACCATATGATAGTAATAGATTAAATATTTGAAAGAAATTCTCCAAAGCCTTTGGCTGTATGGAGTAGTGAGCAGAGAAATACTATGTAATTAAAAAATGGACCATGTTGAGCATGAAATTTCAACATTTTTAACATGTTGAATGCATGAAACAGCGTGAAACATTGTCGAAAAAAAGTATAAAATCCCCCGCTGTATTTTAATATTTGTCCACTGAAAATAAAAGATCAATCTATAATCCTAATGGTAGGTTATTTTTAACAGAGACAGAATACCAACAAAAATCCAGAAAAATGAACTGATTCGCATTCTAATTAGTAAAATATGTATTTAATCCCCTATCATTCAGCAGGATTTCTGTCTACCAGGTGTCTTTTATACAGATAACAAGCTGAAATTAGAAGCAGTCTTTAAGAGGAAGTGCTGTTAATGAAAATATGTTGCCTGAATACATTTACATTAAATCATTTAGCTAATGTTTTTATCCGAAGCGGCATACAAGTCAGGTCAAGAGGTAAAAATATATTTATAAAAAGTACCAGTCCTGGATAGATAAAACACAATATACGAACCAAGTGCAGTCAAGGAAAGTGTTTTTGATAGAAAGAAAAATGCTGTAAGGGAAACGTTTTAATAGGTGAGGTGTAAACAGAAAAATATAAGTTTTTAGCTGTTTATAAAAAATGGAAACTGAGTGTGCCAAACTGTTGAAATGGGAAGATGGTTCCACCATCATTGAACCAGTGTAGAGAAGGTGTGTGAGAGCAATTTCTTTCCTTTTTGGGACTGCACCACCAGATATAAACTGATAAAATATAATTTAATAAGGAAAAAAGACACCTATTCACATATACAATCAGACAGATTCCGAAGTCTCCACCATGGGAAAGATCAAAGAGCTTTCCAAGGATGTCAGGGACAAGATTGTAGAACCTTCACAGGGATGGAATGGGCTAGAAGACTATCGCCAATCAACTTGGTGAGAAGGTCACAATACTTGGTGCAATTATTCGTAAATGGAAAAAACACTAAACAACTGTCAATTTCACAAAATCAACTGAGCTTTGATAAGAGGAGGAAGAATGGTGTACTTGACCCCAAGAACACCATCTCAACTGTCAAACATGGAGGTGTTTTTCTCATAAGGGACAATGAACAGGGCCATTTACCATCAAATTATGGCTGAGAACCTTCTTTCGTCGATGGGTTTTTCAGTATGACAATGACCCAAAAGTCATGGCTAAGGCAACAAGATAGTGCCTCAGGAAGAAGTAGATTAAGGTTCTGGAGGGCCTAGCCTCTCACCAGACCTTAATCCTATAGAAAGTCTGTGGAGGGAGCTGAAAATTTGAGTTGCCAAACATCAGCCTCAAAACCTCAATGACTTGCAGAAGATCTGCCAAGAGAAGTGAGACAAAATCCATTCTGAGATGTGTGCAAACCTGTTAGCCAACTACAAGAAACATCTGACCACTGTGATTGCCAACAAGCCATTAGCCACTAAGTTCTTAATCATGTTTTGCGAAAGGGGGATCATAACACTTTTGCTTGTTGCTTTTCTGTCTCTCACTGTTGAAATAAACCTACGATTAGAATTGTAGACTGTCCGTTTCTTTGTCAGCGGGCAGAGATACAAAATCAGCAGGGGATCCAATACTTATTTCCTTCATTCCTATAAGATTATTTTTAAGTTGTTCATCAATGCAACATTCTGGTAATTTCCCAAAACAAACAGAAGAACATGAATTTCAAGGCTGACAGAAAACAAACAACAGACTAGCTACAAGCTCTTTGTGTTGATGGGTCTGAAATACTTTTTATTCTTATCAAAAATGATATTCAGTTTTCTTTTATCTTTAATACAGACGATTGCAGAACTGGTGACTGAGGAGCATCTCGCAGCGGGACGCCTGTATCCTCCTCTCTGCGAGATTCAGAAGGTTTCCATCAGATTGGCTGTTAAGGTTTGTGAGACCAGCTTAATACGCTCTTGACATATTAACCAGCTCCCAGCTTTAGTCATTAGTCATGTGTGCTTCATGCGTGTAGCAGTTTACACATTCTGTAATTATGTTACATGCATCTTGCCTGACAGATCGTGGAATACGCATATAAACACAAAATGGCAACGCTGTACCCGGAGCCGCAGGATAAAGATGCTTTTGTGCGATCGCTCGTATACACCACAGACTATGAAGAATTTGCGGTGGACTCTTACAGATGGCCTGAAAATGCCATGACTGTTCAAACGTGCAAACTGTGACTACTTCATACACAGGCCACAATGAGATTCCTACACAATTGTGTGTTTTGTTTCTAATTTGAAAATGTAAGCACTTACAAACCAAAAATATCTTAAATAAAATTTTAAAGTTGTTTGTCGTAAAATTTGTGATCTGTCTTTCATTACATATAGAAGAAACTTATTTGTGTTTTTTAACAGAAAGATTCTCAGCTAGAGAACCAGGGATGAATCAAGATTCTAACATGACTCATCTGTCTCCATAATTATATGTACAGGACATGAGAGACTCTAAAAATCTGAGAAACATTTGCATAAGATTAAAAAATGTGCAGTCTAGAAACCAAAGATCGTATTCTCAAAGAGCTCTTATATATAGTGTACCCACTGTGCTGCGGCTGTAATATTATCATTATCATATTGTTCACTGAATTTCAATTAGGAAATATCCCTATCCTGCCTGGTATGTTTAATATGAAGCAGTGTTAATTAATTAGGATGAATGTAGGAGCAGACTCATGGGAGCCTACTCATTATGTGAACTCTCTTTCTATATATATTTTATAATAAGATTATAGAAAGACAATGCATGTTAGAATATTATAAGAGTGATTATAGTGTAAAGCAGTAATAATTGTTTTCAGATTCTAATATCATTAATCATTCAGTTTTAAAACAAACGTTCTGAAACATATTCACGCACTATTGTCATAATCTGACAAAAGTTTATACGGTTCACATCAATATTTTGTACAAAACCTGGAAAATTTAGATAAATTATTCTGACAACTTGATAGATTTCTTTAAACGTATGCATAGAGAAGACAGCTTCTCTAAGTCCTGGTGATGTTTTATTTCTCCTGCGGAATGTTATTCTGAGGAATTGCTGATCATGTCACTTTTGTTATAATAAAGCAGGTTTACAGAATATCAGCATGTCAAAGATTGCCTGTCTCAGAGTTAATGTTCAAAAGAAAACTTTACTGGATGTTTTAATGTTTCCGACTTTGAGCAAGTCAAACGCAACTGTTCAAAAATATCACATAGAGTTTAATGACAGTAATATTTTTGGAGTTAATGAGATATTCACTAATATTTGTGAGTATAGAGGTTGCCTGGAAGGTTAAATATGAAATTATATGAATTTAGAATTTTTTGCTCCCTGCCAGTAGAAATGGTCACAAACCAACAAAACCGGGTTTACGTGAAGATTGGGATAAGATTGTCTGCAGCAAATGTGTGTTAGTAAAACAATAGAGTTTTACTTAACACTTAATGGTGGTAACACTCTTTCTATATGTTACCTGTATTAACCATAGTATTCACTATCAATTTTGCATTGTACACTTACATGCCACATTCCATTAAAGATGTAGTTCACCCAGAAAAAAAAATTATCTTATCATTTACTCACCATCATTTACTCACCTTTAAGTTTTTCCAAATCTATACATTTCTTTGATATGATGAATACATAGATATATATGTCAATAAATGCTTGTAACAGTTCTTGGAATCCATTGACTACCAAAGGTTATTTTCAATGTGTTGTACTGTTAAACACTAAATAAGATATTTTATAGAATGTTTTGTCTACCATTTTATTTTTGCTCTTATTGTAGTCAAGATCTGTTTGGTTACGTATTCATCCAAATATCTTTCTCTCTGTTTAACCAAACAAATATCTTTAAACATGTTTAGAACAACTAGAGAGTGATTCAGTTCATGACCGATTTTTTTATTTTGGGGTGGACTAGAAATCTCTTTCTCTGTGCTCTGTTGGGTAAACAAAAGTCAAAGAAGAGTCCATCCTTAACCAAACCCCTGAACTTACAAGTGCTTACAGTAACTTCTATAATGCTTCCTTGGAGAACACCCACCACACAGAAGTACATCTATCCTTTCCTCCACAATCTTTACATCATTCAGTGACAAATGACAGGCTTTGCATATCAATTATGTAGGAAGCTTTTACAACCCTTTTTCTGCCGACAACACGTACACATTCATGTCCTATAAGACATCCACATAAGATCTTTAAAACATACCCCAGGCTTTGATGAATTTTTAATAAACATCTGTCTATAGTTGATGAACCACATCAGACGTTGGCATGGGGAAAGTTTATGATCTATATTGTATGTATTCATTCATTCATTCATGACATCCAGGTGTAACCAAGGTAACACTATTGGAACACTTCTTTATATTAGTGATTAACAACTATATTGATACATTGAATGTGCATGTGAATGTACATGTGCAGCAATGCAATGTTTTTGTGGACTATAAGAGAGACATAAGTGATCACCATATAAAAAAATATTTTTGTTGCTATTTTATAAAAATAATGATTTTATAATCTCTGTTTAGAAAACCCAACAGCACAAAGGTCAATGCATGTGGAAAGCATTAATACATGCTGTTTGGTTAGGCAGTGATCAGCAAAAACCATGTTTTAAACCCATCTATTCTCATTTCTGAAGCTTTTACCGTTCCTGTGCACCTTTTCTGAGAACCATCTCCATCTTTTGGGATGGAGTGCGTCATTGGCATTGCGCAAGAAGGATGCGCGCTCGGGCATGTGTGTGGAGATGTTGGTGCGCACACAGGAGAAAATCTCACATTTCCATGATTTTTCCCAGCCATGCATGAACCAATGATGTGTGCGCAATCTTCTCAAAGACAATGAAGGGCACATGATGCGTTAAACGGGCACCAGAGACCCATCCACAGCCTTGGCACCTCGGTCTTCGGTACTGGTCCTCACCATGGTGGAGTTGGAACCTGTAGTTTGGAACTTTACACTGAATGGGTCGAACACTAATGAGACTCTATCAGGATATCCACGGGAGGAATTTTACAATTTTGTTTACATCACTGAAACCAAAATCCTTCCAGCTTTTGTTGGCTTTCTGTGCTCCACTGGACTGGTTGGAAATGTTCTGGTTCTGGTCACAATATTGAGGTGGGTTTATAGGTGGTGGAGGAGGACACTTGTATATGAAGCTTTGTTGATTCATTCATTTGCATTTTTATTATTGACAATGTTACATATGTTTCTTTATTTTAATGTGAGTGTTAGGTTTTATGCATTTGACACACAGTTTTATCCAAAGCAACATTTTTGGACTTTCTTCTGTTCCCTTAGAATGTAACCCTCACCTTTGAGTTGGATTTATTCATTAGAATATTTATTATTTTATTTTTTTCAGAAATGGACTTTAAACTACAATATAAAAATAGTATAATATATATTTTTAATATTATTATTAAAAAAATGTGAAACCCTTAATAAACCTCTTGGTGCATGTGCATGTTGCCGGATTCTCTCAAGGATGTAATTCGACTAATGTCACTTGCTTTGTATTAAGTGTGTATTGAATTTTAATGTGTACACTTAAAGGCTTATGGAATAATTTAATTTATTCATGTACATGAGCAACTCCAGAGTTATGGATGTGACATTTGGCACTATGGACGTGACATAAAACATATTTAGTATTGAATTGTTTGCTGAATTAACTCATTATACTTTACAAAACCCTTGTTGATCAACATCAAACAAGTTTTATAGTTTAAAAAAGAGAAATATGTGTTATGGATGTGACAAACATGACACTGCATGTTTGACACTTCTTAAGATTTCTGGGAATTAAAATGTACCAACCAGAAGCAATAATTCCCAACAATTGGACAAGTTATAGCACTTTATAAATCATAAAAGAATTACTATCTTTTTATTTTCATGTATCCGTCAATGAGCAAAATGTAGAGTTATGGATGTGACAATCCTGGTCATAGCCCTTACTCTACTCTGAAAAATCTTGCACTGGAAATAAAATTATTTATCTAATAATTTAAGAAAAGTCTCTCTTTACGTTATTAGAGAATTCATTTTATTTTTAGCATGGGTATCTGAACCAACAAATTTTATGTTTTGGTATAACTTTATTTTAATGGTGAGGTTGACATTTGTACTGATTTGCCCACATCTGTTCCACATGGTTAAATTAAGTTGTTTTAACATAAACTTTTTTTTAAATTTCAATTATGTTAAAACAACTTTATTAAATCATATGGAACCAATGATAACATTAAGTAATTCCAACAACTTATTTTTCAGTTTATATCTTGTTTATTGCAATATCTTAACAAATTCCCACAGACTGTAACAAGCATCTTTATACATGCAGGTCAGCTAAAAAGACAGTACCGGATGTGTATGTGGGTAACCTGGCTGTGGCTGACCTTGTCCACGTGACCGTCATGCCCTTCTTGATTTACCAGTGGGCACGTGGAGGGCACTGGGTGTTTGGCAGCACCCTGTGCACCATCATCACCTCTTTGGATAACTGTAACCAGGTGGCATGTGCTGCAGTCATGACTGCTATGAGTCTGGACAGGTTTGTTTCATTTTTTTTCCTTCTTGCTCTTGGGTAACTTTTACACCACTCCTAACATTTGTTATTGTTGACTTGAATGGAAATTTTGTCACTAGAAACCGATAATGAAAGGGATGGTATGCACAAAAAATAAAATGATTTTATGAATAACTGTACCCCAAGTTTTTCTAAACTTGTATGTATGAATACAGTGAGGTCAATAAGTACTTAATCACCCTGTGATTTTGCAAGTTCAGCATAGGTGCATTTCCACTCTGAGAAACAGAATCTAAAAGGAAAATTCGGAAACCACGTTGAATGATTTAACAATTAATTACTTAATTACAGTGTCAGATTTCTGACCCTTAAAGATCTCTTATTTTGCTTTTAAATAGTCCAGCTACTCTCTGCTCGTGATTGTAAATTAGTAGCTCCTGTTTGATGTCTTTAGCTGTCATAAAATCACTTGTGCACACCATAATCAGACAAAAGTCTTAATAGCAACATGGGCAAAACCTAAGAGCTTTCAAAAGACACAAGAGACAAAATTGTAGACCTTCACAAAGCTGGAAAAGGCTATGGGGCAACTGCCAAGAAGCTTGGTGGGAAAAGGAACAACTGTTGGAGCAATTATCCGAAAATGGAAGAGGCTAATGATGACTATCAATGTCTCTCTGACTGGGGCCCACAGAAGATCTCTCCTCGTGGTGTATCAATGATGCTAGGAATGGTGAAGAATCAGCCCAGAACTTAACAGGAGGAGCTGGTAAATGCTGGGAAGAGAGCTGGGACCATCGTTATATATTAACACGTCGTGGTTTTAAATCGAGCATTGCATGGAAGTTTTCCCTGCTTAAGTCAGCCCATGTCAAGGCCCGTCTGAAGTTTGCACGGGACCATTTGGATGATCACGAGGAGTCATGGGAGAAAGTCCTGTGGTCAGCTAAGACCAATGTAGAACTTTTTGGTCTGAACTCCATCCGCCTTGTTTGGAGGAAGAAGAATGATGTGCATCATCCCAATAATACCATACCTACAGTGAAGCATGGGGGTGGAAGCATCAAGCTCTGAGGGTGTTTTTCTGCAAAGGAGACAAGACGACTGCACTGCATTAAAGAAAGAATGAACGGGGCCATGTATTGTAATTGGGCAAAAAAACTCTCACAGCTTGGGATCTAATTCAAAGTCCCTCTCTTGAAAAAAAGAATAGCATTAGTATTTTTCAAAACTGGGTAAGGAGTTTGCTCAATTTATTTGAGACACCCGAAGTCAAAAGTGCACTCTTGTGTGATGAGAAATGGTTCATTCATTATGGATTTCTACATGGGATCAAAATTTATTCATTCATATTGCTTTAAAGTCAAAGTCCCTTTTATTGTCCCATTTAAATGTTAAAACAAAGGTTATTTACCTCCTGAATCATTTTTGTTAAATGTAAATCCATCCATACGTTGAAACTTTCTGAATTAGCTAATAAAACTATAATATTATTGTAATACCATGCTTTATTTTACAAGCAGCATATATACAAGCTATTCTTAAACTACATTTTCAGGACATAGATGTTCTTCACCGCTCAAGAAAGGTTCTCCTGAATTATGTATCTTGAATAGTTTTTCTCTAAATGTTTTGGATCATGACTACAAATAATAAACTGTTACAATAGGTTTTTTCCTATCTGAAGCCAAGTGTACATGTCATTTGGCAGTGCAGGTAGATATCTCACCACCAGAGGACGCTCTTGCCACGACTACAAGCATGGAGTGTCTTTGAGCCTGTATCACTACTTGTCCTCAGTGTTCAGAGGGTTTTCTTCCTCAAAGATTCATTTTTTTGTGTCCATTAACACTCGGGTGATCTTTGAGTATGATTTAAATCATTCATTACACACTAACTGTTTATTTATTTACTCCAGATACCTGGCCCTTGTTCATCCGTTTCGCCTGTTGAGCCTCAGAACCAGATCCAGGACGATCCGTATAAACCTCTTTGTGTGGGCAGCCTCCCTCATCATGGTTTTTCCGTCCTGGATCCACTCCAAAGTGATCCGCTTCAAAGACGGCCTGGAGAGCTGTTCACTCAACCTGGTCTCTCCTAAAGAGGTGCTCTGGTAATCGGTTCAGCTTTTCTTGTGTGCTTTTAAAGTGCCACACAGCCATCCTTTATCATTTTCATATGAGTCATCAGAACCCATAGAGTCCTGCTTTTGTGACAAATCACTATCTGCTCTTTCATTGGCACTCTGCTGGGATTTGTTCTTCTAAAAATAAACGGGATAGAAAAAGGAGACAGATAAATAAATAAATGTGTGCTGTCACCGCAAATAGATTTTCACTTGCTGTGTGTATTTGTGTTAAAAGTGCTACAGAGATGCTCGGTTTTCACTGCCTGTGTTTAATGTAATGTAAAGAGATGTCTGTCAACTGAAATGAAAGGTGTTATTCGCTATAGAACTACAGTACATAACGTTGACAAACTTCTAATGTTCATTCAAAAAATGAATCTTCTATCATCTTTAACTTTCCCCTTTGTTATTTTCTTCATGGCTTTCTTTCACTCGCAGAAAACAAAAGAAGATATTTTGAAAAATAAAGGAACTTAAAAGCTAGGGTACCCAATCATTTTGAACACAAAACCATTGGAATTGACTGGGTGCCATCGCTGGTTGCCAACATTCTTCAAAATATCCTTCCTGTGAAAGAAAGAAAGTCGTACAGGTTTGAAATGACAAGTGGGTGAACAAAGTTGCATAAGACTTTATAAATGTTGTCTATTGAAATTAATTGTACTCTACTTAATATAGAAAAGCAGTTTAAACTTTTTAACTACATTCAGATTAATATAATTTGTTTAACAAGTTTCTGTTTTTCTGTAGGTACACCGTCTACCAAACTATGACCTCCTTCTTCCTCCCATTACCTTTGATCCTCATCTGTTATATACTGATTCTCTGCTACACCTGGAGAATGTATCGCAAGAACAAAAAGGCTCACAGGTGAATTTTCTTCAGTACTCCAAGGCCTCCATAAAACAGCATCTTTTCAAAACCGATGTTTTGTGGAAGTGATAGTTCACCAACAAATGAAAATTCTGTCGTCATAAACTCAGACTGTAATTTCAAACCTAAATGAATTCGTATCTTCCACCGAACACAAAAGAAGATATTTGAAGAATGTTGCTACCTGGAACACATTGACTTGCTTTTGTTTCGTTTCCATGCGAGAAAAGTAAATAAATGCCACCGCTTTTCGGTTACCAACTACTTGAAAATATTTTCTTTTGTGTTAGACAGGTTTGAAATCGTAAGAGTGTGAGTGTAAGCAAGGCATGACACAACCAATTCCCAAGATTTGTGGGAAATACACAGATCGATACGATATTTCTTTTGTATTTTCGGCTTCATGGGACTGATCCTTTTGTTCTCCATATTCTCTTGTCTCTCTGCACACAGATACAGCACAAGTCTGCCTCGAGAACGCATCGTCCGCCTCACTAAAATGGTTCTGGTTTTGGTGGCTGTGTTCCTGGTCAGTGTTGGGCCCTATCACGTGCTGCAGTTGGTTAACCTGAGTGTACCTCGTCCATCATTAGCTTATCACACCTGCTACTACCTGTCTGTGTGTCTTAGCTACGCAGCCAGCAGCATAAACCCTTTCATCTATATTCTGTTCAGCGGACATTTTCGCCACAGGCTGGTTTGTCGAGATACACCCAGCATGCCGAGTGTGGAACGGGAGATCCAGCCCCGCTCCAGTTTTTAATCCTTAAACAACCGCACTGTACAAAATGTACCAGGTAACAAAATGCTCAACTCCCTGTGCATCTGTTTTCCTTCAGTTGTTTTTAGGATTTGGGTATTTAATGTGCATGTGCAATATGCATGTCCTGCACTTTAATCTGTTGTAAATACAATGCAGATATTTAGTGTTTGTGTTGTTCTTGCTCCCTCTACTGTTTGTATTTAGTAAGTGCACAGCAGATAATCAATAAGTGTTTTGAAGAGGAATTAAGTTATGAGGTTCAGCACAATCTAAACAATATAAATAAACACAGGAAAACATAATTATCACAATAGTCTACTAATCTCAAGTGTTTTATTTGAACTGGTGCTTGCAGATCTTTTGTTATTTATCATGATTATTTATCTATCCCATCATCCCTGAAGGTTTTTAATATGTCAAAAATTTGTTTCAGGGAATGTTTATGGTATTGAGGCATGTGAGCATGTTTTCATCATCTGTAGTGCATTTACATTCTAGAGACTAGTGTTCATTTTCACAAAATAGAAATCAATGGTGCTTGGAACAAAAAGTGAGTTTTGCAGAAATCCTTTAATGGTTTTTTGGGGATGTCTACTAATAACAGTCTGTAAAATCAGTCTAAAGAGTGAGGTCATTAATCAGACGGACAGAGATTCAGGGTCTGCAGAGGAATCAATACTCAGACCAGAGACAGACAGAGCGGCGTCTGACCTGAGGCATCCCCATCGGCCACATCCAAAATAACCTATCCCCCATCCTCCATGTTTCTCTGGGTCTCTCAGTTTTGCAGTCTTTAACATGCCAAAAGCAAAACACCAACTCATGTGTACAAAAACTTGTCGATAATGGGGTTTCAATATCAACATGTTTTGACCATGCAATTCAATAATATTATTCAATACAATAAATTACAAACTGTTGGTCTTGCAGGGATTCATGTATACATTCTGTTTATCGTCTGATTGTTTTAAGCATATTTGATTTGCTTACAGTAGAAGAGACATGCCTAAACATTTGTAAAACTTCATTGTATAATGATTTCATCAGTTTTCCATTTCTCAGACATCATACTGGACTAAGCAAGCAAGGTGACTGGCTCTGACATTGACCTTGTTTAGAACTTGACTCATGTAGGATTGAGACTTATTAGTTCCACCTCATCAGTTTGACTGCTGCTTGTCTGCTTGTGTCAAGACTTTTATAAATGTAAGCTGTTTAAATGTACTAACTATATCAACATGTTTTCTAGTAATATGCCAACATGCTTTTTTATTTTTAGATGAAATTGTTTGTCTACTTATTGTGGTTGTTGTAGATTAACACAGTTTGATATAGATTTTATTTTCACTTGTGTTGATGTTTACATGTTTTTATTTTAATGAAATAAACAAACAGTTCCATTCAGACACCCCTCATCTCAAATATGCCAACATCGATTTGTATGTCTCACCAGCAGATGGCATAAACTGATAAATATTATGTCTTCAGAGTTCAGCCTGTTTCAAACATAAGAAAATGATCTAGACCCTGAATATTGTATTTAAGATTAAATAAAACATAGCTACACCAATGGTGTTCGGTTCTTTAATATTTTTTAAATGCATAAGCTACCTTATTTAATGTATTTATCAATCTTATCAATATTAGGTGATGCCAACACAATTGTTTATGTTAGTTTATCATCCAGTAACTTATGTCATCAGATACTGTTTTATTTTGTATTATATATGTTATATAAATGTTAAAATTAACAAGTACTAAGATGTCTGCTTAGTTTATTGAATTATTCATTGTTATGGTTTATGAGTTGCTTCTTAATCCATATTTCAACTCTATTTAATGGTAACTTATTATTTTTATCTGTGAATATATGTTGACTAGTTTTTTATTATGTGCATTTGAAATTTAATCTTTTAAACACAAGGCTAGATATATATCGTGCAATTGTTACAAAATAATCAATTAAACACAAAACTGCAAACATTTAAAACGATATGACAATAGCTGGGCAATTAATAGTAATTAATTGCATTTAGAATAAAAGTCGTGTCTGTGCATCGTGCAAAAATGCAAAATTTCAATTACATTAAATTGATTAAACTAAATTAAATACAATTTCATACACATACATGCATTTAGGAAAAAAATAACACGTTATAAAATAAAAAATAACCATAACATTAAAAAAATATTTTAACAAACATGTATAAATTGATTATATATTGTAAATTGTATATAAATTCATTATAAATGTAGTAAACAGACTACACACAAACTTTAATGCGATGAATCGTTTGGACAGCCCTAGAAAAAAAGACAACACAGCCTTGATTAAAAACAACAGTGTTTAAAACTGTAAGACAGTGGAAATGTCTCATTGTGACAAATGACCTCTCGTTGATTGAATGGAGTTTAATGGAAGAGGAATATTTACAGACTTGTGTGTATGTGCGCAGGTTGTGGTCCGCAGTGCGATGGTGCGCGCAGGTTCCCCGACAGCGTGTTGTTTCTCAGGCGGGTACTGCACACAAAAGCCAAAGCCTGACAACTTGTGTGTTCATTAAACCGGGCTTCTCTCTCTCTCTGTGTGTGTTGGGAGGTGATGAAAGCTTGATATACAAGATGACAAGTGTGAGCACAAAATGACGTCACGTTTCATTAATTTCATCTCTCCATGCTGTTCTCGCCTTGTGTGAACTCACAGATGGGAACATTTCTTCTGTTTATACCAATGTATTAGATTTACTTAAATACTTGTATTTAAAGTTAGCAGCCTTTTGATTGTTACTAATACTAATAATGGCACATCTAAAGTACTTTTTTAATTTTATCAACGAAAAACAAACAAACACATAAGCTTATTAACATTTTTAAAAGTTGAGCATTCCCCTGCTCTGAAAAAAATGAGTTGTTGGAATTACTTAATTTGATCAAGTACATCAACTCCGCTTGATTTTAAGAGTATTTTCAATATAATTTCTCTTGAACTTTGAAAAAAAGTTAAAGTACTTCATTTAAGCATATATAGTGACATTTTAAGTAATACCAAGAATCCTTTTTTAAGTGGCTAATAAAAGAAATGCAGATGTGTGAAAATAAACATACAAATTGTAACTTATCATAAAAAGAAAACAAATACACAACTAATTATATGCAAATAAAATAAAAGTTAGACTAATTCAAATCATTTCCGATTAAGCCTTCAAACGTGATAGCTGCGTCGACTGCACAGCGCTCTGCGGAGAGAGATCGGCCTATGACGTCAACGTGTCGCGAGAAGAGCGTCGAACGTTGGGTAATTAAAGCATTTCAGTTTTTGTTATATTTTTGTTTCTTCACAAGGAAACAATTTTGGTTAAACAAACAAACAAGTGAAATTCTACGTCACAACTCACGGAAAGAAGTCTGGCACCGAAGTCACTAGAATGTTGTGCCATCTTAGGTGGACGTCTGCTATTACGTTTAATATCGCTTTTCTTGTTTTTAAAGTTTTTTTTCCATATATTTCTTATCAAACTGCTTATGATATATAAACACAATAACAGTGCAGTGTCACATCACTGCTACATGTAACATGTGTCGTGACGTCACTTCACCTTCTCCACAGTGGATGCCACAGGGGAGGGTTACAGGTGATGCCATTGTAGGTTTATTTGACCTTCAGGATGAAACAAAACACTCATGTTGTTAATAAGTGTAGTTATAAGCCTAAGCTTTTCAGAGAAACACTGCTCCGTTTGTCATGTAACCGTGATGTTTTAGTGGGGCAAAGATGGTTGATTTGCCTTGGCAAAAGCATGGCACACATACACATTTCCCACTTCTGCTCTGCAACTCCAGATGGATCAACACATGCTAAAAATGCGACAACCCGAGACACGGTTTTCCATCTGACCTCAATCTATCACTTCTGTTCGACTGTATAAACGTCAACATGCGTCCACTCTCAAGACTTAGTAAGATGTAGCCATGTTGGCATGCTTTAATGTGTTTTAAAGGCCTAGCCGGGGCTTGTCTGTTTGTGTGTTAATTGAATCAGTGTGGGTGGATGTTGGTGTAACCTGTTGATGTGTGTTGTCGTCAAACGTTCCTTTTGCAGTCCGTGGCTCTTCTCTGTAAAGGCGTTTGAGTAAAGGTATAGTTCATATTTTTTGTACCAATGTTTACGTTCTTCTTTCTGCAGAAGGAGATATTTTGAAGAAAGTTGGTATTCAAGCATTAATGGCGCTCGTTCATTTCTATTGTATGGAACCAAAACCAATGAAAGTGAATGGGTGCCAGTGTAACATAATTCAAAATACCCTCTATTGTGTTCTGCAGAAGAAAGGTTGCAATTAAAACATGAGTCAAAGTATTGGTTTGGTTTAAAGTCTATGTTTCTATTAAAATGAACAGGAAGTGGTTTTGACGTTCGTAACTATGTCTCTTAATCATACACCATGCTTTAGCAGTTCAAAACTGTTGTCAAACCTGTTACCTTTTATTAAGACATCACCCAACTTTATATATTCTCAGATTAACCCCAGCAGCAGGTTAGAAGACAAAGGGCCCAGAAATCACCTTTGCTGTACACGAGCCGGGTCGCTTTAAGGGTCTTGGAAACGATTACATGCATTCTAATAGAGCGCATTAACATGCATGTGTTTGAAACAATAGCTTTCCTCATTGTTTCTCTGTTCTTCATTAATGCTGTAATTCAATGCAAAATGATTGACTGCCAAGTTTTGTGAACATCAAAGCCTTTTTTTAAATTGTTTCCCCCTAACCAAAAACCCCATTAAATTAACATGCACATTGAATCCTTGGCCCAATAAGTTGCTTAATGAATTGTGATGGGCATTGACAGCAGACGGGGCCTCGTATTAATGTCAGAATTAGACCTTAAAAATACTGTGTGTGCGTTGGTTTCGGATCAGGAAGAGGTAGCGAGTGGTACGAGTGAGATCTCCAGTGCTCTTCATGCCCCGTTAATAACCGGGCCTGCTTTGATGTGGCAGCATGGGGTGAGGTGGCTCTTTCTCTGCATCACTTGTGGCATGTAAATCCAGACAGCATTTTATCTCCTTACCTGCTCAATGAGTGACTGGATTTGCTCAGTTTGCCTGTATACGATAGTTTTAAAGTGAGACGACGTGTGAGAAGCCTTATGTGTGCAGATTGTCTGTTGATTTAATGCATGGTTAAAGGGTTAGTTTAAGACAGGGGTCTCCAACCTTTTTGTAAGCAAGGGCTTCCTCGGGAGATTAAATCATACGGAGGGCTACTTGTTGGGTATACAAAAAATACATCCATAATCTTTGTTAACCTTAAAAAACTTCATTAGTATAAATACCAACTTTTTTTTATAAAAAAGGAACCATTTCAGTCAGGCGGTTGACATTATCCACAAGGACAACAACTTGATTTCACATATACAGATTTACTACTTAAACGTTTTCATTAAGTGAGTGAAAGAGAAAAATATATTGTGTCCTTATTCCCAATATCACGGAGGAAAATTCATGTGCAGTACTTATTGTTGAGCCCTGTGCATAGTGGGCATCTCAGAAAGATCATGCGGGCTACTAGCTGCCCATGGGCACCACATTGGAGACCACTGGTTTAAGGGACAGTTCACCCAAAATAAAAATCATGTCATGAATTGCTCGTTCTCTGTTAGTTCCAAAGCTGCAAACATTTCTTTGTTTGATTGAAAACAGAGAAATTAGTGCATCACCTGTGAATCAAATACTTTCATGATTTACCAAACCTGTATGACAAAAAGGAGGATATTTTGAAGAATGATGGTAACAAAACAGCATAGTGCTCCATTCACTGTATGAACACAAAACCTGTGAATTGTTTTTCTGTTCCATATGCAAAATAATGAAATACCGTTTTCAACAACTTATGGTGTAGAAATGAAGACCCTTTTTTTGAGGGGGTGAAGTATCCCTTTAAAGAGCTTTGTTTGACCCACAAGATCAGTTCTGGTCAAAAGATCTTTTATGCCATTGCACACTGTCCTAGCTGTACTATGCATTTGTTGTCTTGCCTTAACCTGGGGGAAGCACATCTGATCATCCTCTTGACCTTGAGATGAATGGCCTTCCAAACCAGTCTCTGCGGTGCATTACCATTTAAATGGCCCAAGGAGAAGGTTAGGTCAGTTTATTTGATGTTGAAATGCAAACCGAGATCAAAGGAGAGATCTCACCGTGGCCTATATTTACAGTAGCCGGTCTTGGATTGGTGTGTTAGGTGGCAGAAGTGGAGCGTCTCATCTGTGTATGTGTTAGATGAGTTTTGTAGTAGAGAAGAGCACATTGTCTATTTGTTCTGCTGGGTGCTCGTGGGTAGATAGCTCATTAACTATTGTGGGCTGGTACAATAGCCGAGTGCACCGTGTACAAGGGAACAACAAGTCCTGTACAATACCTGTAAACACCCAGCGGCTTAATTGAAACTGGCCTCCAGGATCACCGGCCTGTCATAACAATAATAGACTTGTATAGGTGTATAATATCAAAATTGCAGAAGCTCGTTGAGAGTACATGTGCAATGTGGTTTCTCAGGTTAATTTTGTATCAAGGGTTTTCTGAGTTGTTTAATGCATCTGTATTTAGAGGCTTGTGTGTTTCATTGCTAAATGTGTATGTTGGATGTTTCATAAGCTTTTTCTCCTTTTATGTTTTTCCTCTTAGGTCTCTGAATGGTATCTCATTCAGCATCGCTGACCTCCAGTCATCACCTCAGACGGGGCACTAAGATTTCAAGGAAGAGGCGGGAGTTCTTCACAGATGACTGAATGTGGTATAACAGTGAACCAGTCAGATAAAACACTTTCTGTGTCCATGCTGAAAATGTATTAGTTACCTTTCTGCTGGTAGGGTTCTGTTACATTAGTCTATATGGTGGTGGTGGTGCCCCGATGATGATTCCTTTAACTTTTGTTCTCTAAGTGGAGGGTGTGGTGTTTGAGAGACATCTCAGCTTTTTCCAATGGTGCATTTGTTGAACACAGTTAGTGTGGCTTGGACAACCAAACCTGGTTTATGTTAATTATATATTTGCTTGTTGGAAGGATAACAAAAATGAATAAAAAAACATGGTTGCGCATACATGCTTTTGTGGCCAAACATTGAGAAAGTTATAGTTCATCCTAAAATTAAAATTGTTTAATTGTTTATTTACCCTTTTGTCATTTCAAACCTTTATGACTTTCTTTCATCTGCAGAACACAAAACGATATATTTAGAAGAATCGGTTTGGTAACCAGCGTTCTTCAAAATATCTTCTTTTGAGTTTTTCGAAAGAATCAAAACCAAACATGTTTGAAACAACAAGAGTGTGAGTAAATTATTTTTCTGATTACAATAAGTACATTATATTAGCTAAGAAGTTAAAATAATGTCTAGTTGGTTACACAACCTGTTAAACTTATTCTATATTTAACTTAAATAATATAGCAAATTGTTTAATCAATGATTTTAATATATATATATATTAATAATATAATTAAAAATATATAACAATATATAATAGTTCTGTTTCAAGCCACTAGCCAGACTGATCAACGACCACAGATGTTGTTGCTCTGTGTCCAATAAAGTAATTTCTGTTCTTTTTATGGTTGGGCGAAAAACTCTCTCCACACCATGTTTCCGTTATGATTTGTTTTGTTTTGCTTACTCTTCTGAGGAGTTAATTCGTAAACAACTTTGGTGACATCTGTTACTTGAAGTGAGTTTTGCGTAACAGTGAACCTACTGGTTTCTGGGTCGTCCAGCTTAGATGACCCGGGGCAACAAGGCCGGTCAGAGATCTCAAAGGTCATAACCACAGGCAGTGGTAAACTGAGGCAGGTCTGTGGCCCAGCAGTGCCATCTCACATTTAAGCACGTCCCTCTGATAGACCTCACTACCAGGTCTGAATGGTACTAATACGCTGGGCTGGTTGATGCGGGTTGGATCTCTGGTGTCCTATTAAGGATAGCCGGGAGAATCATATCGGGTTAGAAGTTTAGGCTCTGAGTATGGACATGCCTGAGGTGATGTGAACTGAAAGGCTTTTCAAAAGTAATCCAACACTGAAATGAAAATGATTAGAATTAAAGGAAGTGAGTGGAATGTATTTAGTACATTGGGGGAGAGCAGGTTCAGAAAAACTGTATTTGTTTTAGATTTTGTATATGTATATTGTGCATGCATATTGTTTAACAGTCAGTGCTTGTATTGTAAATTTGATACTTGAAAAATCATTACTTTTGTTTCTGCTATCTCCTGAACAAGCTGTCAAACTTTAAATGTCTTGGCAATGTCTTTTGTAAGATACTTAAGATAAAGTTTTAATTAAGTACATGGATAATCAATATACATTATTTGTAAAAAAATATTATTTTCCTTTGCCATGTACAGTCTTGCCTGGTATAAAGATTCAAACGCAAGCGGGTGTCTCATTTATTCATGTCCCCAGGACATGTCCCCTTTAGGCCCCTTTTTGAGGTTTCATCTCACAATGCTAATTGGGGCTTGTCCTACACCAGGTTGATAGGACGTGACACTTAGTGCGGGGTGAGAGCTCCAAAAACTCACTGGAGCAAAGAGAGGGGAAAAATAGCCACAATTAAATTACTGACCAGTAAATTTGGTAATTATGGTCCATTAGCCCAAACACAAAGAGGTGTGAAGATGATCTCAAGCCACACGCCTCGAATGAGTCTTCTGACACTTTGACCCAGATTGTGTAATGTGTAAACAGCTGGGCCCTCTATAGGCTCAGTTTAATGTTACTTGACATTTAACAGTTTTTAAGTATGAAATATATTCATTTTTTAAGTATAAAATCATACTTTATTCTGTTTCTAAACTGCACTGGATGCACTTAAAATCCTGTTAACTGAGCCACTTTACATCTTTTATCCAAAGCAATTTTTTTGTAATCACACTTTACTTTTGTACTGCCAAGTCTCTATCTAACACTGTAGTGTCCCCTGTGTCTGGTTTTGATCTTTCTTAGAAGACCTTTTTCCTGACCCTCATTCTCTCACTGTCACTTGTTTATTATGTCCTGTCCGTGAGTTGAACCATGTAGGAACAAACCAGGTCATATCTATTTGCGATCTAGAGGAGCAGAAAGATTGATATTCTCACGTAAGGTCATGTACATCGCACCAGCACTTTAGAAACTGTTCAACGGCACAATCTTTTGTTCTGCTCATGGCGTCCATCTCAAAATACCCAAGCAGTTCGAGCAATATATCAATTAAAGAGCTCTTCTTCCCCTTTTGGAGGGGGCAGGGGTGCAGGTCCAAATATTTACATTAGGGCATATCAGCTTGACGGCTGTGTGGCGGAGCGGAGAGAAGGGCAATTTGGTGCAGAAGAGAGGCCATTAACAGAGTTAAATGTCTAGAAAGAATCTGGACAAGACAGCTTTTCACACAGAACCACTAGACCGCAACCACAGAGCTGGATAAATACCTTTGCTGTGCAGTAAATACAGTCACGGATAGAGACTTCAGCTCAGGTTGCGAATATGTTAATGAGAAAACCTTTTTGAGGACTTGCAGGGAATCTTTTTCTTAGTGTGATATACATAAAGAAAAGTGTATATTTCGCTGGTGGCTATAAGAGTACAATAAATAAATATTAGGAGACAAATTGACTAAATTAGTATTTAATAGTATAATGAATATCTGTCTTTATTTTATGACTTAAATGTAAAGAGAAATTACTTTTTTTCAAAACGGACTCGAGTGATTTATAAATAGGGCCTCATGTTAAGCCCAACCTTACTTCAGAGTATATGAAACATAAGATATTCCTTATCATTTGTATTTGGCAAGGCTATATTGTTGTTTGTCCTCAATGTGGATGTGCTTTTTTAAAATTTTCTGATTTGAGCAGACTATTTTGATATAGGGCTGTCAAGCGAATACTCCCGATTCAAAATGGTTATTTACATAATATTTGTGTGTGTACTGTGCATCATATTTTTATTTATTAAACGCAGTCTATTATTTGTAAGAAAAAATATTTTTATTTATTAAACGCAGTCTATTATTTGTAAGAAAAATATAAAATTGAAAAAGGTATATTGAGATTAAATTAGGGAACATATGTATATGTGTTTATGAATACAAAATTAATAGGAACAGGAAAAAAAGCTCATATGTTACCACAACCTTTATTCTTTCTTCCTATTTTGATATATTGAGTTTTTAAATTTTTTATTTTATTTAATATTTTATATCTTTTATGTTTTTATATATATTAATTTATTTTATTTTTTCCCCACATTTTCCAGGTTAATATTGTATGAACTTCAAGGTCTCTAGATAACCAAGCGTTAATTAGACATTATGTAGATTGCAATAGTAATTTTTTATACAATGGCGGTACTTAATTTGTTCTATGAATGAGTCAGTATGAGGTGAAATTTATCTGGTCTCTATTTATTCAAGGCCTAGTTCAATATTCCATATTACAAGTTGGTTTATTTTAAGTTCTATTGAAGCTATGATAGTGTTTGTTGTAATTATTAAACTAAAATCTATTTGTGTAGATAAAATTGATTTTATAATGCTGTTTAAACTCGAATTGTGTCTTCAAGACAGCCTTAAATGTCAAAAAATGTATAGTGACATAAAAGTGGCTATGGCATTGGTTTTTATGTGGCGCTCGTAGTTTTATGGACCCAGCTTGAGACAGAACATTGGCCTGGAGTTACTCTGGAAACAGTAAGCCCACTATGGTTGCATTAGAGAGATTACTGTTTATTTCTCTTCTATCCTTTTGACAACTGCACTCTTTTGAGATTATGCATGCTGTGCGCTTTCCCCCCAGGTTGGTTCTCTGGTTCGTGAGGTGTGAATGGAGCGTAAGTGGAGGATAAAAGATGCTCTTTGTTAACCTCATTAGATAAGCCATGACCTGGGTGGCCATATCTGACCCCTGGGGCACAAACGATAACACACAACGTCTTATCTTATATGTGGGAGTAGTAAAAAATATGAAAGGTATTATTTATATTAGACGTATATTTGTCAAAATGTACTAGAGAATTAGATGTAAATTTTTAATTTGTTAAAAACTGACCTTATTATAAGTTAGCTTACAAAGCCGCCTAAACTGGATTAAGAAAAGCAGTAATGATTTATCTCCAAGACATTGCTGCTATCCAGTCACATCAACTCAAAAAGCCAATTATCGGGATGAGACACAGGTTGAAATGCTGGTTAAAGTTGGTTTGGTTGCACACGCTGGCTCTTACTTTAAGAAGCACCCTTGAGGAAGGCGTAATTGAATTTCCAATTATCGTAACAAAATATTCTTGCATAAAGGCGAAACCGCAGCAGAGTATATTCCGTTTTATTCTGCATGATTTGGTAACTTAAGGAGGTCAAGACGTATATTCCTGTAGCCTTGAGCTATTGTACAAAGTCTGAATGATTTATCTTTTTTTCACACACATGATGCATGTACCCTACTGTGTCCTGGCACTAATTTCCCTTCAGGTATCACAAGCGCATGGACTTACCTCGGGAAATGTCGCAGTTATAGAAGACCGTCTTTATTAGTGCTTTTGGTGCCAGAACAAATTTAGGAAATAAGCAGTCATTAAATCGTGCATGTTTCAAAGAGCAGGCAAGGAGGTATGAAGACAATATGTAAAGCAGCCATTTCAGTTTGTTCTTTCTTCTGAAAAATCTTGGAGAAAATTTCTAACTATATGTTACATTGACTGTGCTACAGCACAAGGGGAAAGAAGGAAAAAGGACAGTGTAAAGGCTTATTGAGTTTGGAAGATGCAACAATATACTGGCCGCTGATATTAATTGGGTGATTAAGGATTAATTTGAAACCTTATTCATATCGACAATAGCATGTAAAAGCCAATAATGATGGTTTATTATATGTCTGCTGGAGGCAATGCGTTGCATGTCTAAATAATCCAATGTTTTTCTTTGTGTAAAATAACTAAAGGGCAACATCACTTTTACTGACTTTTACAAGGATAGCAAAAATTACCATTGAAGAATATTTGGTCTAAGTATTTTTTCTTAACCTGGGGCTCTCTTTAAATGTTAGATGGACCCAATATATTTTCAATAAAATAAGTTAATTGCTAAAAATCTTTACCAAATTTACCGGAATCGAACTATAACTGTTTATTAAAATCGGTATCAGCCAAATATCCTATCATTGCTTGCCTAGTTTTTTTCCTGTTTAATTGTATTTTTCTACTTCATTAAAGCTGGATTTGAAAGAAAGACAGGTGGAGGAGAAGCTGTACATTTATAGAGAATTTATTTTTTCTTAAAGTTAACATTGACATTTCAAAGGACTTTGGCAGCATAATGGAGCAAATTAATTTTACATATTACATGCATAGATTTTTGTACAATGCCTATCCACCTTCATTATATGGGCCATTTGGAAACAGGGGTGCTTGAAGTGGGAAGATGCTTGTATCTGTCTGCGTAAACAGTCAAATTAATTCATTAGAGGGTGGACCGTGATGAGCACGATGTAAGAACTAGAAAGAACAAGCCAGATTGCCTGCACCCTGTCTTCACAGATCCTGTCACTGTCAGTATATCCAGAGCTCCTTGCCATGAGAAATGGCCCAGCCAAGCGGGCAAGAGAGTGCGCACAAATCTGCCCACCAAACCGCAGGCTTTTCTTTTGGATCCATCGCATTGCCCCGCCCTCTCACCTTGGGCCATGAGTCCATGCTTTTCATGTCAGTTTCCAACATCCCCTGCCAAAAACGCTTCCCAAATAAATCATGATATTTGACACTATCAGTGTCCTGACCTCTAAATTCAGTTTCTTTCGCAGCATGTTTTTTACAGCCTCAACTTTTCGTTTGTGTATCTACATGTGTCTATTCGATTCCACTCGGTGAGCAGGCTTGTACAGATGCATTTGGTCCCCTAGATAAGATAAAATGAAAAACATTGTCTTGTCATTTCTCTGTAGCTTAATCAGGAGTTACACAAAGAAGAGGAACACGGCGGCACGGACCTCCCTGATCACTCTAATGAGGACCCCTGGCGATGCAGTCAGCGAAGTATAATTGACTTGTTCGTCTCTTATTTTCATAACTAGACACTCCCTGACCTAGAGCACATTTATTTTGCTATGAGAGATGTCAGAAAGCATTGCAAGTTTCCTCTGCATGGCCATTAAATCTGAAGTCATGCCACCCTGTCTTCGGCCGGGCAGCGCTGTCATTGGCTGCCCATCTTATTATGCAGATGCAAAATGTAAATAAATGATTTCCGGATTTGCTGAAAACTTCCCATGCACGTACATGGCCATCATCTTATTGCTTTAAAGAAAAAAACATACATAATAAAATCTGAGCAATGCCCTCTGTCATGAAAACCTGGTGAAGCGTGTGGATGCCGATGTTGTTACAACAAGGCCTGCCGTCTACCTTTCAGTACCAATCGAAATCAAATAACATTAGCCACAGATTTTCGTCGAGGTAAGGGTTAGCCAGTCAGGCTAAGTTCTGGATCTCTGTCCCTTCTAGCTGATATGAAACAGAACAGCTGTAGATATCAATGCCCTTGTGCAATTCTCCACTGGCCGTGTCTGCTGCGATTTCAGGCGCTGTCGCATTCATTGCTAAGGAGGTTGGTAATGGGATGCATCCTCATATGTCTGGTATTGAGAAGACTGAAATAGATCATCATGGCTTAGATCATCCTTTTTAAAATATCCCAAAGTAATTTACAGCTTTTCAAGTATTCCACATCACGTACTGTCTCATGGAACACACAGAGTCCCAAGAAATATTACCTTTAATAGGCTTTGAAATCCTGTGTGTGAGAAACAGTCTTTTCTTATCGCTTTCCTCCACTCTCCATCTTTTAATTAGATGATTGTGTCCTTCATGTGCCTTCATTGAACTTTTATTTTGTGGTCAGGCTTTTTTGTTCATTGCACGGGGACGAAGCTGCAGGGATGTCATTAAAGTAATTATTAAAAGCCTTTAGTAGTTGTAGGCAAATAATATGCTGGAGATCTTTATTCAGTAGAGAGAACGAATAATAAATTTCACAAAATACTCATACTGTCACGGCTTTTACAGTAGAACGAAACCAATCACATTCTTAAAGATCATAACTGTTATCAGAGTTTTTTGGACTTTTAAGGAATTGTAATAATGAAAGAATGAAAAAAGACATTTGAATAATGTGGCACTGCTTTTTTATGAAAGTGAACTGTAGCCGTCCATATGGAAGATTTGTTCTATAATATAATTTTGGCTTATACAGAGAACTGAATGTCATATTGGTTTGCAACAGAATGTGGCAACAGAATGTGCCTATAGTTCTGCGGTTAGTGCCATGACATTTTGGAGGCTTTTTTATAAGTCAGTGCATATTTTTATTCAGTATAAGTCAGTATATCTGTATTCAGATGATTGTCCCCAAATATCAATAGCTGACATGTGTAATTTTGTCTTTATTTGATCAACAGAATGATTAACTTTAATCTTTTGCCAGTTGTTAGCTGAATAAATCATCAGTTTACAGATAAGTCGGTGGTCTGCTGTACATTTTGACACATGCCATTGATCTATCTTTTTTCTGTTATAGCAACAACAGAGAAGAAAGGATTTTAAGCTATTTCCATTTAAATGACTTTATTTTCTTTGCAAACACAAGCATACTCAAAGCAGAGTCTGACAGAAGATGTGTGAGCAAATAGAGAAATCTATGAACGGTCTGAATACAGAGTTTTTCCTCAATTGTCATCTCTCAAGGTTTTGGCCTTGAGACTAGCTGTACAGGTCACTCACTGTCTTGTTTAACCAGCACTTTTCGGTGACTCATTTATGATGTCCTTGAAACTGAGTATTACTCAAAAGTGAGTTGTAAAAAATGAGAATTTAAAGCAGTCTGGTATTAGGAATCAAGAATGCTTCTTTCACGGTTATCATATTTGCATGTCAGGATTTGTCCTCGGTAAATATTTTACATTTTAATTCAGACCTCCTCAAAAGACTGTGATGTTTGTGAATATATGATTTCGGGAACGGTTTTATATGTACAGAATATGTTGATTAATGACTTGTAAGATAATTTGACTTGATCTGTTGTTTGGAATGTAACATAATCTGAACTATAAGTAAAGTTAGAGAGTTAGATCAAATTTTAAAATTTTGCAATTTTACAATGTTTTTCCATAGAAGTACTGAAAGTATTGTTTCCACTTATCTACTAATGTTATTTTTTACATTTTTTACGATCAAAACTATTGCTTTTATACACATGAAAACATGTTTTACAGGTACAATATCGGATTTAGGTCTGGGCCTTTTTTTACTGTATGAGATTTAACTGTATGAGATTTTATTTCAGGGTTATAATATCTTTCATAAGATAGCTTTTTTAAAGATAGTTGAAGCAGAAAATGAATAAATTGGGATTACATAATAAAAAAGCTTGATTTACGTTAAAGCTTGATCTTATTTGATTTTCTGTTTCATTTTTAACCTTATAAATGTAGTAAACGTAATGTTTTATTTTGATCAACAATTAATTAGACTGTATGTTACATTTCTATTTTGTGTCCAGACAGAAAAACATCTTCTCACAGATATAAATATGTAAACACTTAACAAACATCAAACTGTTTTTCATTCGATGGTTTTGGTGTCTTACTTATCCTCACGCCTGCTGCATGTGACTTACTTAAAGTTTGCAGTTTACACAAAATAAAAAAATATTTTACCATTCACATTTCATTCTGCTGTAATTTTAAATTGTGGCATAACGAAAGAAATTGTGCACAATTTTGCACACATTTGGGTAACTAAAATGTCCTATTTTTAAATGGAAAATAGAATGCATGCCGTTTATTATAAGAAGTAAACATTAATTAACATACATTCATTTATTACTGGGATTTAGGTTTGGCTTGTACCACTTCCTGATAACTTCAAAATTTCATAGCCAAACTGGCTGGTCAGTGAAAAACCCTGCTCACATACAAAAGGACGGATAATCAAGACTCAATTATTGCGAAAACAGACAAACGTATGAAAACCATTGAAAGGGCTTCACAGGAAAGTGGGGAGGTGTCATTTTCAACAGTATGAATCCCATTGCATGCTCGTGTGGGCCTGGCACACAAAGGAGACGGCTGACAAAGGCAGCCCCTCGCTATGTAAGCCCAACCAAAAAACATCCAGCTAATAGGATAGTCATTCACATGCTGAGAATAAGAGGGATTTCTCTTCTCTGCACAGGTTAAAACACAGACTCGATCTCCTCTCATGCTCTAACAGTCATTGTCTACTTGCAGGGGATTATAGAGGCCTGCCCACCTATTATTAAGGGGTGTGGTCCAGCTATAATCATCCCTAATTTTCCTCTTGTTCCATTGGTTTGTCCTTGTTCATTCTAGTCGGTCTTCTCTCGGGGCTGTGCTAACAGACTCTAAATGGGTGTTGCTAACATGTGCTGTCAATCAATGGCCCTTGAGGGTGAAGCGGTTTTGAATTGTTGAGGGCACTCAGTGGTTCACTTTTGTTCCATCCTGCCAGTCACTGCTTGGATCTCACTGCAGGTGGATGGTGCGACGCATCTCTGGGAAGCTAGCAGACGGCACATGTTTCTCATGCAGATTTAAGCAGGATGGTCTAGATGCGTTTAAAGAAGGATAAGCTTCTTTTTTGACCTAAGTTTTGACCCAAGGTTTTGTTTTTGTATGTGGGTATATAAAAACCCTGATGTTTTGTTTGCTTTGTTTGTGTAATTGTGTTTGGGTGTGCAGGTTTGGGATAACAAATGAGGGTTGTAACATGTCAAGAACATTTGTAAGGATGTTTAAGTAAGCTAGACTCTTAAATCAGCTAAATAAAACGTATATAATTCATCGTTTGTCAAATTTCTCTTGATTTGTTCAGTCTGATGCTGTCCTTGATGTATATGACTCAGTTCTTAAGCTTAACAAAGATGAATGTTTTATATTAATATACATAAATGTTGAAGCTTCAAAAGTGAATATGTGACCCTGACCCTGAACCAGAAAACCGGTCCAAACAAAACCAATTTTTATTCATAATCTGAAATCAGAACAAATACGATTTTTATCGTTGTGTGGTTTGTTAGGATAGGACGATATTTGGTTGAGATAAAACTATTTGAAAATCTGGAATCTGAAGAAATGTATATTTTAGAAAAACACATTTGTTGTCCATATAAAGTCCTTTATAACACATTACTAATAAAGGACATAAAAGAATGCATTTTATTGTTTACTGCTGTAATTACGTTCTGGAAAGTGAATAAACCAAAAGCTTTATATAGATACCAATGTAAAGTTTGCAATAACAGGCAAACCTTAAACCCTTTTTTGGATAATTAGTTAATAATTTTCCATCCATTCACAATAAAGTTTGATATATTAACGGTGGGAAATTTACATGGTATTTTCTTGGAACATGAACCTTTTGGCATAAAAAAAAATATATAGTACTATTCAACTTTTTGTTGACTATTGCCGGTGCAACTTATGGTGGGTTTTGTGGTCAAGCGTCACATATCTCTCATTGAAGTTAACCAGCGTTAAGTTCGTATATGTTATGTAAAGTGAAGCTTTAACCTTTAAATCTTATTGCTGCTTGTATTCCTCATGACTAGTTTTGACCATATTTAAAATCAATGCTGAATGTACTTCTTTATATACTATTTATTGATTGTGTCAACAAAAAAGCTCTAATTAATTATTATTGTTACAAACTATTTTCTTCAAGTCTGAAGTTCCCTCCAATAGAGTAACACAAATCTGTAGGTATAGGTTTTGTAGAGCCAGTATGCCTCCTGAGAAACAGTTTTTTATTTATTTTATCCTTAGTTTAAAACAACCTTACATACATAGCCATACATATTTTCTGTGTAGCGCAAGGCCATGATTTTATCTCTTCGAGACCTATTAGAGTGATGTGTGGGTGGAAGGTCATTGGTTTGATGCAAGAATCATCTATAATACATTTGCCTGGCCTGTTGTCCATTATTTTACTTAGCGTTTCATAATTCTGTTCTCCGCAACCTCTCTGTATCAGGAGCAGCTTCTTAAAACGTTTTCTACACACACCAGAAACCACATAATTTGTCTCCTCTCATTAAACTATTCACAAGACCAGTCTAAGCCTGTGGCCGAATAAAAAAGATTGTTTTGACCATCGCTCAGAGGTTGTCCAGGTTATCTAAATTCGGTATATTTTTCCATTTATTCATGCATTCACATCTGAAATGTCTTAAAAACCACATGTGATGAAGAGATGACTACAAGTGATTTGGATGAAAGGGTCTGTGTGCTGGTGTCCCCAAGCAGAAAATACATTTATCTCCTAATAATCTTGTTTGCATACCTCATGCAAACACATTCTCTGCACGTTAGCTCAAGCTTTATCTTCTTTACAATTATTCACCAACAGCAATTACACCGATGGCCGTCTGTTGAATAGATCCATCTGAAGCAGGGTTTTGAACCCGAGCCGCGTTGTGTAGACTTTCTCATGGTGTGTATTGGTTGGTGCGGAGCTCCTATGAGGCAGGATCACCTTGTGTTTATATGGAGATGTAGGCAACGCTAGGCCAACACAATAGAGCCTTTTCTGGTGGAGTGTGTGAGCACGATTGAGCGCTCGGTGTGTGAAATTCTCTTTGGTTCGGTCGTTTGCGCCGGCGTGTGTGCGGGTGAGAGTGGGCGCGTGTGGAACATGTGGTGGTGTTCTCAGCCGAACAGCGGGGCCTTAATGAGGACTAGCCCTAGATGGCAGCTGGTAAAGTCCAGCCGCAGAATAGGTGGCTCTTCGTGCCCCTTTATACACGCACAAAGGAATGCTAATGAACCGCCCTGCTGAGTGGGGAATGGGAACCGGCCCACATGTCGCACACACACGAATATACACACTCTTTCTTGAAGGCCTTTTCACCGAAACTTTCCACCATCTACAATACACAAGGGCTTGTCATCGTACCAAATTGCAGATTCAATCAAGTGTGTGTTCATGTGTGTGTTTGTGCACGTGTATGTCTGTGTGTGTTTGGAAGCAGTGCATTGCTACCTGCTTCTGGGATGGGTTGTGCAGTGTGTGTGGTCATAACTCTCAGGTGTGGTCTGGTCTCTTGAATGTTATAGTGTGGGAGGAGTGGCTCGAGCTTGAGGACCTCTCTGCTGTAGAGACATAAAGCTGTGCTTTCTAGAGCCCACCTGAGACCTGACCAAACGGGCCTTAGTCTCTACGCGAAAGCAATCATGCTTCATTTACAAATTATTCATCTTTTCATTAACCACTGTAATGCCCTTCAGAATGCTGCATTCTGAAGAAAAATAGAGCAGCTTTTCATCCATGCGGTTGTTCAAGTGTGCTTTAGAAGCCATCAATTGCGTTCTGTTTGTTTCACCTCTTCCACAGTCTTAGCTGTGCACATTATGCTTAGACTTCGTGTGTATGGTGGAAAGTAGCAATGTGTGTCTTTGAATCTTTTAACGTCATTTTACCTAAGGCCCTGTGAAACCAATTTTTTGTTTTACCCAAATTCTGTTTTATTTCTTCCAAAGATTAAGTTTTTCTGTTTCCAATTTCTGTTCTTTTCTGCATTATATATTTTTTAAGTCATTTAAGTTGTACATCTTTGTCAACATTGAAAAATAGTTCAAGACAGGGTACGCGTTTTCTGAATTACACTTTGGTCAACTGAGTCTGTCATAGTACCAAAACAACCTCGTAGCCAATCAGCAGTAGGGTACACAGTGACATTTGCGGAGCATTTAAGCTGTTTTTACATTAAGCGACTTTGTAAATGCATGTCGTCAGGAATTAGCAGTTAGGGTGCTAGTGCACTTACGATGTCAACTCTACCATCTTCTCCCTATTGACTGTGGCTCCCGGATGTCGTTCTTACATGCATATATTTGAAGATTTGTCAACTTTTTTGCGACGCTAGGCACAAGCCATCCTGTTTCCAAAGTTTGCTGTGAAAAAACAAATTGTAAATGTGGCAAATAGATTCTAGTTGAAGAAATCACTGCACAGCTGCGTTAGCTGTCAGTTTCACTTTCAGTTTTAGCAGTGTCTGAGGCCTGACTAATTTTCATATTTATGTTTCTTTGCATACTTAATGAAGACTGTACAGTTTTAAATCTTTAGATCATTAAGTACTGTACAATATGTATATTATTTGCTGCATAATCATATCATACAGTATTATGCTGTGTATTTGCATCATATCAAAACCTCATTATTTGTGAGAGCTGTTTTAAAAGCTTTTTAAGTGGTCAATTAAACTCAAACATTTAATCATTCAATGATATACTTCAATGAGATATAAAAAGGTTAAAGAAAGCAGGTTGCTTGTGAATAAATGTAAGAGAAATTGAAGTAGAACTCTGCTGACTGCCACAAGGCTGCTATGAAGGACCAGGTCTCTGAACCTGCCAGGTATGTACTTCTAAATTAAGGTTATTAAATATGTATATATTTCCCTTTCAAATAACACAACCAACTTGTTGAAAGGTATATGTAGGTTGCTTCATAGTGAATTACTTGACTTCTTTGAGAAAAGACTAATTGAAGGTTAGAGATATTATCAAGAATAGCTTATAATGTAAGGGTTTTAGACTGTCATTGTGCAAAATCCAAGACCAGTAATTTCCCATTATCATCACGGTGTCAATCAAAAAGGTAATCTTGTTTAAAGTGTGAAATTTTGGGGGGTTTAAAAGGTGCATTTAGCATTAAACACAGCCATGACAGCCGGCTATACATCCCTACTGGAAATCTCTTACTCAGTGTAAACCATGAATTATTGAATTCAGTTTAGTCACATTGTTGGACTCCAGGAATTTGGATTAAGCAGTTAGGCAGTCAGCGTTCTATTTTATATTGTCAGTATCACAGTTTTCCATGAATCTCACTCCCCTTACTGTGAATTATACAAAAAAAGGTGTTTTTAAGATACATACAAGAACACTTGACGTTTGATTCTGATTCTATTTTTATTTTTCATATGTTTTCATTAAAAATGATCTAAATTGGGTTTCTTTGGAAGAGGTGTCCACGCAGAGTAGAAGTGGATGTGGTTTTACAAATTACAATCACGTCATATACACACCATGGATTTGTGAACATGTTACTGATGCTGTTATCCTCTCTTGCGGCCAAGCCCACTTCGCTAATAGATCCTGTATAACCTTCTCTAAAACATCAACGGTGGACTACAACTTGACCGAGTCATCATCTGCACTCAGAGTTACATACATTTCTGAAATATTAGCCATTTGTAATGTAATAAGTAGAAGTAGTGTTAGGCAAGAAAAAAGAGTATTAAATAGGTAAAGCTTGCAATACTAGCCTGAGGGCTTGCAGCGATATTTGACGCCTGTAATAGTTTATTCAAGCTACTTAAGAATGCAATTCCCTGTGTGGATTAAAGAAAAGCATAAATATTTTGGTATAAAATAGAACAATATTACCAGAGGAAACTATATACTAAGAGGAAGTTTTGGTGGAGCTCCCATGCATCCGCAGCAAACAGGAAATGACGTTAAAAAACTGTTTATGGCAAGTTCATGTAAAGCCAATGTCAAAGAAGAATTAGTCTTGCTCTAATCTTTCACTCTTCTCAACATCAGTTCAGGGCAGTTGTCAGGGTAACCTATTAAGTAAAATGATGGTTAACAAATATCAAAGTGTTGCAGCTGTTTTCTTGAGCGTGGAGAGTTTCTCGGGCAGCTCGGAGGAGCACTTTGTGGAAGGAGCCGGAGGGGCTTATTCTCTGAGCGGAAAGTGAGACTTCAATAGCAATTACGCCAAGCGCGAATCATAATCGAAGAGGGTCCCGGGGGCCCGTATGGTGCCACTTCTTCCAATCAGCCAGGGTGACTTCAAGAATATCTCCATAATACTTCAAAACAAAAGTCTCATTACAGGTAATTATGGCTTGCCAGTCTTAGAGCAGAGCCTATTGACCCCCTCCCCACTCCTACCCTACCTCTTCCTTCCGCCCTTAGTACTTTCATCCCCCCCATTCTGTACAAGAGGCCAACAGGGTCTGGAGAAGAGAGGCTATTACCTGAGCGTGGTGCATCCAACATCACGGACGCCGATGTTCTCCTTCCATTCATCTGGAGTGGCTCACTTTCCTGCAGCAATTACCGGCTGTGAGATCAAAACTGGACCATAAGGGGGAATTCGAAGCCCACTGTAAGATAGTTGCGAGCGTTTGAATGGACAGCCCGGCGGTACTTGGTCATTGAGTGCATTGCCGAAGTGACTCCTGGAGGAAATTGGTAAACTGACTGGCTACATGTGATGAAGCATCTGCTGGCAAACTGAGGATCTTCTTAGAGTCTTTTGGCTTTAATTTTGCAGAATTATACAAAATAGAAATATTTGATATGGCAGATAAGCCTTAAAGATAGAAGGCACATATGCATGCTGTATTTGCTACAAACAGTAAGCCAAGCTGTGTTTTTGGTGTTCCTCTCTAAGGCTGGTGCAACAGGCAGCCCTGTCATCCACAGATCATCCAACAATAGAGGCCTGCAGGGCTTGCTGTCATATTACTCGGAGACATGTGTAATCATTAGCCTCTTGTCACTTTCAGATGTTTTCATTGCAACAATTAAGACAAACAAGGTTGAGCGGGGATTAAAAATAAAATGAGAAATTAGAGCTTAGCCTGTTAGGATTGAAACTTCAATAGGTGGTTGTTGAAGCTCATTGGCTGGACAGGTGTTTGCTAGTTAAAGAGGAGATGTTGCCATTTTTTTTATTAGTCCTTGTGTGTATTCCACCTATACTGAATTCTTAAATGTCATGATTCTCTTAAAGGGATTGTTCTTCCCAAATAAAATAAAAATATTTCAACGTTCATCCGCATCTTCTCAATCTGTATTACTTTCTTCTGCAAAACCCCCAAAAAAGATGTTTTGAAAATAAAAATAAGGATCCCCATTGACTTCCATTGTATGGGCACAAAACCACTAAGGACTAATGGTTTTCTGTTACCAACATTCTTCAAAGTATCTTCTTTTGTGTTCATACAGACTTAAAAGTGACAAGAGGATGTTAGGATGCTGAACGAATTTTAGTTTTTAGATAAACTATCCTTTTGAAAAAATCTGTCATCATTTACTCACCTTTCAGATCTGTATACGTTTCTGATGAACACAGAGTATGATATTTGGAAGAATGTTGGTAACCAAACGGAAATTTGTGCGTACTTACCAGAAAATCAAACCATAGTTGCAAAAATCTGGTAGTTTTGAATTGCCTGTTCAGTGTCTTATTAGATTTATTTTCACAGATCGAGATCGTTTATTACATTTCTGCCAAATCCTTTACTGCAAAGTAAAAGTTTTCTGTTCATTTTAATCTTAATTGTTTCTCCTTTTGGCTGTTTTTTATAAAAAATGAGAAAACATAACACATGATGTCACATACAGCCTTGAAAAGGTTTTTCAGCACACTGATCTTTTGTCATCCGCTAAGTGTAATCACATAATGTCATAACTCCTACTCTCAAGTTTTTAAACTTGTCAAGTATGCCAAAATAGTGAAGCTTTTTTACAGCAATTTTTCACTGTTGAACACAATGGTAGTAGAACAAAAAACGAAAAACATCCCAATAGTTTTTGCTATTGTTAATAGTTGAAAAAGAATGTCTGGTTTTTCTTGCTGGAACAATTGTAGGCTTTGCTTGACAGATGTCCTTGGAACACAAAGGCAGGACTCGAAACCATTTGAGAAGAGTTTTTTCAATTTTTGGTTTTGGTAATTAGTTATTCCATCGATCGGATAGTTTCTGTAGTTTGGAAATTTTTCAGGGTAGGAATTGTATCCAGAATCTGAACACTAGACACTATATAAATTGTGTTTTTTGCTTGTATATCGTTAACCTGTACTGCAATGCTACAGCTGTACGTTTTATACCCCACTCGTCTTGCACGGCACAATATATTTCCAGAAAATTACACTGATATACTTTCCTATTGATTATATCAGTTTTATGTGGCATCCTGGTTATCCTATTATGATGGGGGTTTCTTGCACTATTGTACAATAGGCGGGTGTATCATTCATAGAGCAGCTCTTTTCTTCTCTTTGTGAAAAGAGAGCTGCCTTTAAATTACTTCTTCTGAAGTTAAAAGGCTTCACGGCTAATCAGCCTATTATTCTCCACTAATAGATGACCAGTAATTGCAACTAATAAGTTATTACTCACCTATACACATATTCTAATAGCATGTATTTAGGGAACAATTTCTTCAATAGAACGAAACAGAATAATAAAAGGAAGGAAAAGAGTCTATTCACTGGTCAGAAAAGAGGTGCAAAAAAGACCTCTTACAAAAGGTGCTTAAAAGGCTACCTGTAGCATGTTCATTTTCCATTGCAAGGTTGAATATGTAATCTCATTCACAGACGATGAAACCCGGGCATCTTCTTCATGTTAAGAACAGACTCCGACGCTTTGTTGAGTTCTTTCACAAGGAGCCGGAGCAATTAAATGTGTGTGTTTGTAACGCTGAACATTGAGCTGTGTGAGACGCTCACTGCCATTTGGCAGGTTTACGCCGTGTGTTTACGTGTGGTTAGGTGAGCTTGCATGTACAGGTATATGTTCCGTCAGGCTTGTATAGATGGTTGCCATGAGAGGAGCGGAGAAGTGGATAAATCTGCTTCTCGGCCTTGTGCGAGTTACCTCGAACTCAATTCATTTTATTGTACCAAGATTGAAAAGTCCAGTTGATTCGCATTGTCAGACCAGTTTGGTAAGGTCAGAAAGGAAATTAAAAGGCTCCCTGATTACCTACAGATGGATATGATGACAAACTGACATTGAAGTCCTTGGAATGTATAAAATTAAGTTTTAAAATGTAAGGCCTGCAATGCAACTTGCCGAAATGAGGATTTCAAAGGCCAAAGACCAAAGGATCGTTCGGCCTTTCAAACCAGCAATAACAAACCCAGCACCAGACATGCAATAAAAAGGCTTCCACTTCATTTAAAGGTAATTAATATTCTCTGTCCCCTTGCCCGGGTTCTTTGGAGTGGCAGGTTTGGGCACGCCCCCGGCACTGTAATGGAGTTGACTGGTTAACTTTGTGTTTGTGGTGTATGCACCGCTGCCCGGGTGAGTGCGCTCAAGCACAGCCTGACACTCAGCTTAGATGTGTGTGAATAGACCTGTCTCATAGCTCACTGCACTCCAATAGATCTCTCATTCTGTCACTTTCTTTTGCCTTACGTTTTTAGATTGTCTTTTTTATGTTTTTTTGTTGTTGTAGAAACTTACAAAGCAAAATAAACTTTTTTAAATAGCGTTTATCCATACATTTAGTAAGAGATTTTTTTGCTAAAAATGAAAGTTCTTTCATGAATAACATACTCTCTACTTGTTCCAAACCTAGATAAATTTTAAGGATACATTTTCAAAAGTGTGCATGCATCGAAAGATATTTAGAATAATGCATGTTTTTTTAGAAGAAGAATTCAGTGCTTGGATACATTTAAAATACCCCATTCACTTATAAAAGTAGGAAAAAATAAATTTTTTAAGCTAAAAAATAACCCAGAACATTTTTCTGTCATACATTGCTCAAAAAATCGAATTTTGTGTTCAACATAACAAAAAAGCATTTTTCCTACCTGTCGACAAGGTCCAAGAACTCCTTGGCAGTTGTCCAAATATATTTCTCTGTGTTTATCAGAACAAAGAAATTGATGCAGATTTGTAACAACTCAAAGTTAAGGACAAAATAAATATAGAATATTCATATTAATACAAGAATATGAGGAAATTTAGTCTCTGACATTTAAGTTTTTGTGACATGACCGTTTATTCTTAGTGATAAATTTGAATCAGTTCAAACATTTTGCATGTGCATGTCATTGTAGAGAATTGTTTTAAATTCACTCAAATTCACTCAATTATCTCAGCATCTGTCACACAAGGTTTATTGTTTTGTTTTTTGCATAACACACAATGTGTTAAAGGTAGTTCTTTTGAAAACAAAAATCATATAATCATTTACTAACCTGTAGATGTTTTGAAGAATGTTGTTAACTGGCGCCCATACCCAGTAATATCATCACTTTAACCAAACACTTCCTGTCACTTTTTACCCAACTTTCTTGTCCCATTTATTATTAAACACTAAAAACACAATGTCAATGTCTTAAATATCAAAGCAAAAACAATGTAGTAAAAATTACAAAATGTATTTTTGAGGCTGTACTGTCTTACGTCAGCTATAATATGCTGACCTAATTCAAATCTAAAATTATAAGCACCCCTACGTGCCGAGCGTGTCACTTTCCTAAGATAACGGCAGATATAGTTAAATGGAATAAGGGATTGTCATAATTGCTGGTACATTAGCAGCCTAGTTCGCCTGTGTGTTTAGTAGGCCGAAGATAATGAGGAAATCAATGGGACACATTAAGCCCAGCTTTAGCAGTACTTGGACAGAAAGCATGGCCACAAGTAAACAAATTTCCATTAATCACTCTCGTGTTCATGGCTCACTGCCTGGATGTGAGGCACATGAGCAGTGCAGAAACAGGTCCCTGTACAAACTGGACATTGGAATTGGTTTATAGTTGAGAATTTGATGCATGTTATTGAAAATAAAAATCTAATTGCTTTTGATGATAACTATAGCTCTCAGCATATTTTTGTCATATACTTCTTGTGGAGATAAATGTTATTAATGTATAGACTACACTATATTTCAGCATATTTCACTACCGGTCAAATGTTTTGGGACACTCACTTATGCATTCACGTTTTCTTCACATTTTATAATAAAGATTAGCTCATCAAACCGAATTAACTATGGGAATGGTTTCAACAAAAAAAATAATAATAATATATTTGATCATTTTAAGTGTTGTCACTATGTGACAAGAATTTGCGTTAAGGTTTTGCTTTTTTTTTAAGAAGCTTCTTAAGGACTAATCCTTGGATGCTTTTTATGTAAAAGCCAAGTAAAATTGTAGGATTTGCATAAATCAAACATGTATGTTGCTTAATTATAGGTTTGTCTGTTCAACAATTTAAAGACACTAAGGCAAACACCTCCAAATCAAATGTTTTTGAAATATGAAGAAGCATTATACTGAAGTCTTCCAAAACTTTTGACAGGTAGTGAATGTAGTACCACAGATACATCACTCATAACATATTCCATCCATCACTGAGATTTTCCATTTTTATTATCCTTTGGCCACACAATACCTGCTAGGGTTTCGTGTTTGTTGCCCAGAAGACCCTCTCATTGTGGCTGACATCAAACAGGGGTTTAGGGGAATAGGCCTCAGCCTGACCTCATTTGCAGCTGAATGTGAGATTCAGGTCTGTGAGAGAGAGCTGTCATTTGCATGTTTTTATTTGTAGAGACCAGATAACGTAGAAGAGGATACCAGCAGGACACAGCTGCAGGTACTGTGTACTCGCATTGCATTATACCTTTACATTTGATTCTGAGGATGTGCAATCTCTGGGATTGAACCCATGAATCTGGCAATGTTAGTGCCATGCTTTAACTACTGAGCCTCATGAAAGCCAAACTCAGAATAATACGGTAGGACAGGGTTTATATGTGTCCCAAACTAAAATAAATGTTAGAGCTGTCTTAATTGAAAACTGCTTGCACTGACAGATCTTAAATTATATAACTGTCATTGTATTGTCTCAAGAGGCATACTATATAGTTTGTTTGTTAGACATGTTTGTAAAAACGACCAAAATTACCAATGTTTACATAGAAACTAATAAAGCTGTATAATGTCTGGATTGTTTAAGACCAGTACTGTTATGACTTCAGATTTTCACAACAAAATATCAATAATTATGGATTTTAATATCAACGGTATAAAAGGACACCAATACTTCAGATCTGCGATCATACAGTTTTGCTGTTCTGTACGTGGCGGTGGAAAGTCTGCTGTAGTCACATATTGTTGTATTGTTCTCCATCATAATAGACATATCAAAGCATGATGTCTGTATTGTTAACCCATGTAAATAAGCATTTCTATAATTTGGCAAGCTATTTGTCTTTATATTTCTTGATCCTCAAGAAACTAAGTTGAAGGTCATCTTAATGTTAGTTTTCAATGGCAGATAAGAACCTACTTTTAATCTAAGACACTGCCACAGCTGCTTCAGATCCCAGATATCCAAACCATACATTACATTTTCTTCAGCAGTGTTCCCTTTTGCCCTGCTATGGCACCCATAGGGTGTTTATATTTTAAAGATGAGAGATTCTGTTTCAGTGCTTTTATGGTGAGAGCGGAAACCGGGCATCAGTATATGGCGCATTGCACAAGATCAGAGGCTAAACTGGATCTGATGGATCTCTATTGTTGTTAATGGGAGGAATAAGGTCAGTGACCTCTTAGGACAAGAACTGTGGGTTACTGACCACTACCACTAAAACACAATAAGCTGTGGTTAATGGAGTGGTACAAGACAACCCGAAGAAGAGATTCGTTGTGCTCCTGAGTGTGTGTGCGCGTATCCATGTTAAACCCCTCATGTTCTTGTATTTCTCTTGGATGTTGTGACCAGCTGTTTGTGTATTCAACCTGTTTTTGTTCTTCTGGTTTACCTGCTCCAGGACTACTGGCTATCAACTTCAACTTCTGAAAGCTGTCATATCCACTCTCAGTAAGAGACACACACATGCAATGCAAACAAAACCCTCAATTCAAGAGCGATGTCAGGAGAGGAAAAACCTTTGGCCTGCTGTTCTGACATGGTTCGTTTTCCTCGCAGCCATTCAGATCCTTACATAGTATTTTCAGTCTACTATAATTCAATTTACTTTTGGACTTCACTGGCAAAAGTATTTTAGAAAAGAAGTCTATATGATCAAATACTGAACATTTCTTTTTATTAATTTATTTTCTTGTAAAGGCATTATTGAAATAATAAATCTGAATAACTGTCTGTGTGGTCAAAGAGATAAAAGTGAGTCATTCATGGGGCATAAAACACTGCGTTTTAACATTGTTTTCTATTTTATATGGATTCTTATATTTTACATTGGGGCTTTGTTTTGTGGTCATACTGACTTTACACAAAGTGGTTTATATTCAATGCCATATCTGCTTTAGTTGCTTGCGGAAAGGTGTGCCTGTGATGACCATCCTAAAAATCATCCTTTAAATGAAGTTTAAATTGTGTTTGTAAACCATTTTACAACCATTTCAATATTTGGATATAGTGTGCGTATTGAATAAAAATGGGCAACAAAGCATTATTTTCTTCTAAGAGCAATTGATCGGCAGTTTTCGTCATGGAGAATTGATAAGATATTACAAGAACCTTTCTCTTTTGAATAACATTGAAGTAAATGATACTATACAGTTACAAATTTTGCCATGATATGAAAAAGTATTTTATCTTTGAAACATTTAATGTTATGTGGATAAAGGCTTAAAGATAAAATAAGGATTGGTTGAGGAGAAGTTGCATGAAATTCATTGTGAACATTCATAGCAACATTCACAGATGCATTGCAGGAGATTTTCGTCCTTGCAGGTGACAGGGCGGCCAGGTGATGATGGTGGTTTTATGCAGTACCAAGCTCAGATGTGTGTCTATTGTAAGAATGTCCTTGCGTTTGTGTGCTGTGATTTTAATAAGCTGCTGGAAATACTGTACAGTTCCAGTGACTAAACCAAGATACAGACAAGAGAATATTATTGCAGGCAGAATTACAATTAGAGACATTAAAAGGTGAAGGACTAGTTAGAATTGTGGAAAACCGCATGGTAGGAGGAAAGAATGCTGATAAATACTTTATAAAGCTAAGTTAGAATGTCATAATGGACATCTCTAGATTCAATATTAATGTGACAAGACATGTAAGAGGGAATGGGGGGGGCAAATATTTCATGGTAATAAAAATGATACATTTTATATTTATCTGTTAATACCGTAACATCCTATTCAAAATTTTGCGTTTGTACACTGTAAAAAAATTGCACATTATATTTATTTTAAGATGTTGGTTAAAATATTATATCAACAATTTTTAAGTGATATTCTATAAATAAATCAAGTAAAGTTAACAAAATTAAGCGCGGCACATCACAGACTAAAATAAATCAAGTTCACCATAACCCCCAATATGTTAAGATAATTCAAAGTTTAACTAACCTGGTATGAATGCAGAACCCGATTTCTCTTTCTCAAATCAATGATTTACTTTTTTTAACAATAGAATGTTGTAAAAAATGTAGCCAGTCACAATTACCAATGTAATGTCTTCAAATCAAACATTCAAGATTTGAATAGAGTATTTTCACCATCTTAACAAGTGTTCTACTTGTCTGCACAATGGTAACCTCTCATAATAATAAAGGAAATAAAGTTAACAAAACTAAAAACTAAACATTTAGGATCCTATTGTTGTCATGGATTTGAGATAACACTTTATTTTGACATTTATTCCTATTATGAAGTCAATGCATAGAATGCTGGTATTAATATATTTATAAATATTAATAAATTTGTTAAGTTGCACATGATCCAATTAAGTTGAATTCCCTAAATAATTTGTCCACTTTGAATAAAACAAATCTAACTAAAATTTTGGTTTTTACAGTGTATTTTGCGTGTAGTTTATTGACTAAGAAGAAAGAAGCTAAATAATCGATAAATCTAATTAAAAGATTATTTATTAAAAATATTGTAGAAGAAGGTGTGAGAATATAACTATCATAAATTCTTTTGTGAGAAATGAAATGTATATCTTTACAGTATACAGCCTATTTTTCGCTTTTCATTTTTACTTAGCAATACTTAAAGGTCTAGTTTGTAAAATTAAGTGTCATGTACTAATTGACGATTGCAACCCATGACTCAGTCCACCACACACCCCTCCCTTTTAAAGCACTACAGTGGCTGATAATAGAAATAGATGTCATCATGCTTTAATTCTTTGCCGAATGACATATATCCCAGAACACTTAGAACAGTTTGTCCAATCGGGATATTTTTGAAACGTGGCGATGAATGTATAAAAGATGACCTGTGATGTATGTGGATTAAAACTGCTTATTTAAATTTAGTAAAACATAATATTTTATTATGTAAGGTCTTTTTACACCTTATACACCTTATTAACAAGTTATGTGTTTTGTGTTTCATTTCTCTCAATAGATTTTCCTTACTATTACACATTGCACCTTTTATTTATATTTATAATTTATATTCTAATCTCACAATTGTGCTTATAGTGAGTTAAGATCATTTAGATTATAGACAACATTTGGAAATAAAGATGCAGGAAGTAAGCAGAAAAGGGCATAGGATAAAGATTGTCTGCTCTCATTTCACTCAGCATACCATCAGTTTAGCCAAAGCAGAACATCTCCACACCCATTGCTTTCACCCACTGGCACAGAATAACTTCACTCATTACTCCCTTAAGGGAACATATTCTAATCCTGATAGGCACTGACATCCCGGTTGCCTTAGAAACAAGCGAATGTCTGATCCCAAACTAGATCTGTCTTCAGCATCACATCACAAAAAAAGCATGGCATGTGCCTAGAACCCTTCAGATGTTTCACCAGCACAAAGTCTCTTTTGTGGACAAAGTCACACTATCAAACAAAACCTTTAGAAACCTGAGCAAGGTTCTTCGCTCTTCAGCTTCTGAACATCTCCAACTGCGCTGCCTTCAATTGCTTTTAAACACACAGTTCGACTCAGAAAAGGCTGTATACTCAAGGTTGTCTCTTTAGCCCAAACCTTAGTTTTCACATCAAGTCTGTTCGGTGTTTTATTTTCTCAGTAATGGTGAAATTTAATTTAAACTGCTCACATCTTCTTTAATAGGTGTAACATAATACTTAGGGATCATACTTAAACTCTGAGAGGTTTTCTCGGCCATGTTGGGCGTTCATTCAATAAATTCATTCAGTGAGCAGTGCTTGTAGAAACAAACACACACGTGCTAAACCATCTAACCTGTTTACGTTCCTCCTTTCCTCTGCCTCTTATTTGTCTGTAAGCACATGTATGACATTGACCGTCTGTGTTTCAAGGATATACAGTAATGTAAGGATATTCCATTATAGACATGAAAGGTGTTTATTTGCTGCTGTTGATTTGCTCAAGAATTATTTCTTTTACACAGCACTTTGGTATTCTAACAAAGCAAGCATGTGGAACGAAAGTGTGGTGAATACAGATAGAAGAATGTTTCAAAGATGATTCTAGAGTGGTTACAGATGAGATGTTGTTAACTAGAATCACAGCTAATACTTTCAATCCAAAGAGCAGAATGTTTGAAGTGTTAGAACTTTGCATTAGAAACATATTGAGGGAGAAAGCCACTGGGATGCAATTAGTGTTAATTCTCAGAATGGTGATCCAAGTTAGTGTCCTCCAAACAAGTGATAAGTTGCCACAAGGTAGTGTGTAAACTTACATTATATTATAAATATAGAAAATAACAAATGTTAATTAAGATCATTAAGTGGGGAAAATAAATTACTTGGGTTACTAAATATTACAGATTTACACAATTTTTGTTAAATGTATAACATGTGAGGATACACAATTTACTACACATGTAAAGTAAATCAGTTTTTTAACAGTTTTTTGTTTTTGAATTGTGTGGAAGTTATTGACAGTGTTAAAATTGTATGTTTTTACAACATGCCCTCTTGCATGGGTCATTCTATACTTGTGGGTACATCTGGGTTTTCTTAAAAGACATAAAACTATTAGATTTACGTAGTTAAAATGTAAATTTTGACAGAACTGGCAACAGTAACATATGTCCACTCTTGACACATGTATGCCATTTTAACCAATATCTGGGAAAACAGATATGCCATACCTGCAAGACATTATATCACACACCTCCATAATATCACAATGCTAATTATGTCAGATTGGGGCAATCCATTCTTCTTTGAGAGAGGCACACCTAGGAGTTGAAAGGTGTTTCTAGGACACGTGTAAAATAGGAAATTCTTTTTATTTTCGAACACATACATATGTTCATCAAATCTAACTAAGTGTATAACTATGTAATACATTATTGTTTAAGATTATTTTATGTTTAAATAAAGATTAGAAAAAACAACCCTTAGATATGAAACCTGTATGTGATTAAAAACCTCTTGCTTTCCCTCTGTCATGGCATGTTTTGGGAAAAAGCCTTTTTGACTTTACAATAGGAAGTAACGAAATATGTTGATGATGATGTGTTTTAAATACATCCAATGAGATGAACCCACAATTATATTATGTATATATATATTTTTCAGTTTTTGTTGTTAACACAGCTTTCAAAACGGACGTCAAAACTCACTGTTGATCTTTTTATACTCTCAATATAACTGTATGAAATGTTTAAATGATCGTGTAAAAAGAGCTGATGTTTTCATTTGAGAGACACTAAATACTGCATGTTTTAATAGTTCATATGTTGAATATAGAATTATTTTTCAGTTCCATCATACATTCTGCAAAGTGTTAACTGATTTGATCATGTTGGTAATGCATTTTGCTTGACTGCATGGACGGTTCTAGTAGAAGTGTTTAAGGTTTTCCAAAGAACTTTAGCTTCCAGGCTGTGTGAAAAGCCAAAAGTCTCTTTCTGGTGTCTGTGATAAAATAACGGCACTAATTGATTTGAGCGCTGGTATGGGTGGGTGTGGGGGTTAATGGGGAGGAATGTAGTCGGTCATCACTGGACAAGATTTAAGACTTCTCTTATTGGCACTTAACGGAAAGCATATAGAAAAGTTAACAAATACCTCCTTCCTGAAGTTAAAAATTACCATTACACACTTACAAACATTACACCATCTCCATTGTTGTTTTGTTTTCTCATAAATAATTATTACACATGAGTGAACACTTTTACTTTGATCCAAAATAACAAATAAAAAATGAAAGAAAAAAGAGCAATTTGTCAAAGGCTGCTGCCACAACTTAGCTTATTTTGTGTGGTCAGTACCTTGAAAACACACAAGCAGGCACTGGTAATAAACTAAAAGAGAAAGTCAAATTTGTTTGTGCAGCAGTCTGAAGAGAGCCAAGGCGTTTCCACAGAAAACATGATGAATGCACCACCTCATAAACACACCAACATGCAAAGTCCCACAAAACTAAAAAATCTAGAAAAAACTGTATATAAACCTGCTTTTGAGTCATCCACCAAATCCTAATATCTATAAGGATGTATTTCTGTTTTAGAATTGGTTTAAATCAAATGCTTCATTTTGAAAGTATGATGCAACGTTTATTTTTTATTAAGTCATTACATTTTATATAAACTGCTCTGTCAAATGTAAAAATGGTTAATATCTAACCTTAATATCTAGATTTCATGTGCAATTTTGTTCTATCTATATTTAACAAGCAAACCAAAGTGTTAGATAAAGTTGATTTGCAAGTTCTTTCCTTTCTGTCCTTTCAAATAATAAACTGTTAGATAAGCATTTGTCCAGGTTTAGTAATACATTTTTTATTACATTTATTTTATTCTAAACCGACATTAAAATGCATATTCTCCAGTGCATATTCTCAAATGCAAGGTTTCCTCACTTTTAGTCTTCTCATATGGCATCACTGAGATCCTGAGACAGTAGTCTGTGCAGGTGAGGCATTCAGCTGTGCCTTAAAATCAAGCCTGGATCCTTTTCCACATGGACAAAAATGTCATTTAAATTTCCCTTGGATTAACACATCAATGATCAAACCCTCCACTCTTTTTATTTTGACGGACAATGAAAGGAATTTCGTTTTTTAAGGAAAATAAAAACCATACAATATTTATTCATTATTTAACAATACAACCCACAGCTGTCACTTAACAGTGAGACATTTCATAATTACATTTTTACAAGGTGTTAGCTACTGAATAGAGACACCAGATTTATCAAAAACATTTTTATTGATTATAGGTGCCCACTGTTTTGCAAATACCATTTTTACAAAATGCTTTCGGCAATAAAAAGTGCGAATTTGACAGGTAATTGCAACGTTGCTTTGTAAAGAAAAGATGACACACTATCAAAAGGAAAAAAGGTGAAGTTGGCCTATGTGTTTATCTAATGCCATGACCCCGTCTTTATAAAGTGCAGCTCCACATTGGGGTGCTGAGATGTTCTCCATTTCCTGGGAGATTAAGTTTCATTTGAATAATTATGACAAAAACAAACAAACATCAACAAAATATGTACATGCATAAATTATTTAATTATAAGAGCAGATCTAATATATTTAAGTCATTAATCAATTTTACTGGATTCCTGGTCGCTCTGATCATCCGTGAAACAAACGTCAACGTCACTGTCGCTTTTGTGTTCAGCATCTTCGAAGATGTCTTCCATTTTGTCATCCGACTTTTTTAAAGATTGACCAGGGTGCCTGGATTTGACGTGCCTCTCCAGATCTCTCCTGCGCACCAGCACCTTCCCGCAGAACTCGCACCTGTACGGAGTGTTTCCCTCCGCATGCAGTCGGATGTGTTTGTTGAGATTGCTGGGGTCCCCAAAGGGCCTGAAACACACTTTACATTTGAGGGGTTTGTAGCCCGTGTGAGTCCTCATGTGAATCTTCAGGCCGTATTTTCGAGAGTACAGTTTGCCACAGTAAAGACACAGGTGTCCCTTTTTCGGTTTCCCGGAGGTTGGGTTGGATGTGGGCATGGCCTCCAACCTGGACCTGGACTTCTCCACGGAGATGTCCGACAGCTGCTGGGTGTGCATCGCAATCTCCCTGTCGATGTTCGTGATTGAATTTAAATCGGGATTAAGAGATTGCGCACCGAAGTAGGAGACCGTGTCGGGGTATTTAAGCAAGTTCCCAAAGTGGAATTTCAGAGGATAGTATGGAGAACTGTACAAGAGCTCTCCGTTGTACACTGTGAATGGCATGATGGGGATGTTGCAGTCTGCGTTGTATGACTTCCCCCCGTCGAACTGTGGCAGGGGGAACCTCTCGAAATGGAACCCACTTGGTAGTTGTGAGTATCTCGAAGGGGATAGCGTGGGGTGCATACGACTGTCCACGTGTTTGAAAGCAGAGGTCTCCTCGAAGTGTGGCAGGAGGGGGAACCCACGGATGGGGTTTGCGCATGGAACCACATGGGTTGCGCCATCCATAGGGTGTGCGCATTTGGATGGATGGACATTAGGCAAGGGTGACTTGATGCTCCCTAAGAGTTTGCCAAACCCAATGCTGTTGGGTTTCGCATTGGGTTCCTCTCTTGTCCCTTCAGCAGGGGAGATCTTTGAAGGTCCCATTGGTTTGAACGCAGAGCGCACCCCGGGGTGAAAGCCCATGCTGCTCATCACAGATGAAGCTACACCGAGACCCATGATGTGCCCCGGGTTCCGTCCAGAGGTCACGCTCATGTCCAGGGCTCTATCCTGCTCCCCTGAGATGGGCTTTTTCAGTAGTCCCAATTTGTTGGGGAACGGTGAGGTGGACACTGTCCTTTTCGCAGGATCTAGCAAGGTGTTCCTCGGTGAAGAAGAGGTGTTCTGGACATCTCCAGATTTGGGAGACCTGTTGAAGTTCTCCGTGCCTCTCGCTTGCTCGTTGCTCATGAAGCTTCTGCCATGGCTTAAAGCGCAGTGGAAATGCACGTGGGCTTTCAAAGTGTTCGGGTATTTAAAGATCCTCCAGCAGTACCAGCAAATGTAGCGCTCCTCACCTGCAAGATAGAAACGAAAATGCATTCAGTCGCCATGTCACAAGGGTCTTCGTGACACACCAGTTGGCCAGTCTGGGGTCAATCATATAGATGTAATGATTTTGTAATCCGCAAGACCCCGTTGTTTATTGTCACCATCAAAAGAGCAAGCGCCTGCCCAATCTGGCGCATACGACCCAATGCATTGAATGGACTCTGCGCTTTCCCGTGGAATTGACGGCAGCTGTTGCTTGAAATCGCAAGTCGGGTAAAACAATGAGGCTGGCCCATCTGTTGACGCTGGAGAATGGGAAGCGTATGTCAAGGACCGCACCATGCATTGGCCAGAGAGCAGCTCTCACAGTTCAGCGTCGCAAATCAGGGCAATATACATCCCACATAAAAGTAAGCATTCAATAGCCAACAATACCTTACGCACCCAGCTAATTTACCGTAGAGCACCTTTTTGAATTGATTTGCTTTTGAATACATGAATATTAATGGCTTGATGACATTTGTTAACCTCTTCCCCCTGGATGAGCCGAATCACGCATCCACCCCGCAGAGGTTGCGGGTTTTAATCTCTTGGTGAACGAAATTGTCCAGAGAGTTTGGATTCGTTCATGTTACCATTTGTGTGCTCTTAAACGAAGCTCAATGGATCAATCAATGTTTGTTACCTCGGACTATACAGATCTTTCGATTTACAAATTTAAAGAGGATAATCTCAATCATCCTCACATATAATCGGATTTAACCCGGATTAGATTTTATTCTGCTGGTGGCAGTAAATCCGCATAAATTTAGTTTTTCGGTCATAATTCGATTTACCAATTACTATACATTTTTTGTATTAAAAACAAATTTCATTTAAATTCATCCATACAACTGGTGAATGTGTTCAAACGTGATCGAAAGAGTTTTAGTTAATACGTTCATTTTTAATATTTAATTATTATTATTAATAATTTTAAAATGTATAACATTTCATAACTAAACGAAATTAAAAGGCATTTCTCACCTTTTTCATCATGTGTTGGAGTTGCAGTCGTAGGAATGTCAAACCATTGCGCAAGTGCGCTTGAGTACCAAACGCTTAATTCTTCCCCTGCTTGAATTTCTCTCAGCACACGGTAGAATATCTTTAAATGATAATAGGACGGACACTTTACAATTATGCATGAATTAAAACGAATGTAAATTCGTGCCACATTTTTTTCCATGGCTCACCTGTCCTCCAGGTAAATCCGTGACCGCTTCGAGGTTCTGTTCTTGACTGTTTCTGGCCGCACGTATTAACCCAATCCACTCATGAACTGAACTGCCCGACTCGTCCACGAACTCCCCTCTTACCAGACGAATCTACAAAAATACACAGATAACCATTACCAACATGTTTAACGATCTCGTAACGAAATATAAATTATAAATAAATTTTACTTGTAATTTTAGGACGGTATATTGATTTTCCCCTCACCTTCTTTGGCTATTAAAATTATATCTTTATTCCACAATATACCAAACAAATTAATTATTCTTATTTTATTTTATCATTTAGAAATTATTTTTTTTTGTTTTATTTTCCCACACTTTGTCGTAATTAATGATATCACCCCTAGATATTTTAAACAAAAGCCCGTTAATGTGGTTTTCTTCGGTCTATTAGACAACGGACATATTTCTAAAGAAAAGGGCTCATAATTGAGTTGATATGGGAAACGAATTTGAAGAGTGTCAAAGCATTTCTATTCTGTTCAAACAAATTAAAGATTAAAGCGTGACATTTGACACGGAGATTGCACCTGATGATCGCCCGTGGCCCGGGGCGTTGCGTTTACGCGCATCAATCACGGACGCAGACAGCGTAAAGAGCTTCGGTCTATTTACAACTTATTTACGAAAGTTAATGCCATTATTTATATGAAGTCTATTACATGTCTCTGATTTATGAAGCACTTAGAAATTCAAGAGTTGCACGAAAAAAGTTTTATTTTGAAAATATTATAAATTAAATAACGTCGAAAAAAAGAAATCTGTAATAAATTAAATTTTTTTTTTAAAATTTATAGCATCTTCTTTTTATAACTTTTAATAAAATTGTATTGTCAGTTTTTTTATTGTCTGGTAGATTTTTATTAAAATGAAGTGCTCCAGACCTCAAGTCGATCGAATAGACTGTGCGCACAAACTCATCCCATTAAACCGGTTAAGTTGAAGCATAGGATGACAAGTTGTCCTGCTAACATAACTCAATTGTTTCGAGCCTGACAGCTCCAACTAATTAATAGAAGAATGCTTTATAAAGAGTGACAGGTCAATATTTAGACTTGATCAAATGTTTTTTTTATATAAAAAAATTCTGCAAACAAATCTGTATATTGATGCACATATTTGTAGTTTAAAAATATATGATGCGTGACTATTCGAAAAGTAGTGCACATCCACGTTTCACGTATTCATAATTTTGTGAATTCATTTAAAAATAACAGCATAAAAACAGAAACACTAAAAAGCGCATAAAATAAAAACAAGTTGCATGTTAAAAATCTTCAAACATCAAACAGTTGTCATGCACTGAACTTTCTTCACCGACACTTCAGCATGAGATCGAACTTGCCTTCTTCTTGACTCCGACGTCTTTGCGGTCCGAAGCATGCTTTCCCAGTTTGAAGATGCCCGGCACTGGTCCAAATCGCAGCCCTGCCGGGATGCTGCAGTCGGCATACACACTGATGCTTGATGTCCTAGTCGCTTGCATGGCTGGCTCTGCGTGTGCTGCTATATCAGAACCAGGAACACCAAGCAGGCACTGATTGAGATGAGCAGAGTGTCTGAGATGAGGACAGGCTAATATCCGCCCGCCAAGTGACGTCGTGGCGTGTGTGAACCGGCTTTTCTTACGTCGCTGTAAGCTTCCCCTCAGCACATTAGTGCGCAAGGGCGAGCAGAGCCCGATGAGAGAGTTGCGCTCTTTTAGCAGCTGTAGAACCCTCCGAAATGGTCACATGGAGACTTTCCCTCACCCTCACACATAATGAACCGCTCCAAACGGTCAAGGGACAATAGGCCCAGCGACCTTCCCATCCCCAAAATCCAATTTGTCAAGGGCAGAGAAAAGAGAGTGCAGAATCAAAGGTCTGGCGCAACCATTAATCCTCAGCATGTGGCTTTGTCCGCCAGACAGTTCCGATATTTTAAGTGACAAATCCACTGTATAATTTCTCCATAAATTCTCTCCCCCTTCATTGTTCCCATACAAACTGGTTTTTGGAAATCAGTGACTACTTTAAATCTACTTGGCTGCATCCTTTTAGGTTTTATGTACTTCAAAGCTCTTTATCCTCTCCCCGGCTGCATTGTGTGATGCAGCTTCAACAAAAGGAGCAGGAATGTTTGGGAGACTTGTTAACTTCTATTGACTCCCGGCGTGTGCCGTGCTGGGACCGGGCAGGTACTCGACGGGAGAACCAGCAAAAGTAGCAGCTTTTAAAACACGCACCATCTTATCCTCTCACACCTTTCTGGCAGTCAGGGTGGCCACTAGATTTGATGAAGCACCCTGCAAAAATGGTAAGACTTCAGCTGACTGCAGGTGATTCTTGTACATCCTAATGTATGCTATTCTGTTTGTTGGCATTTAAGCACTTTTTAGGATAAAATATAAATGCACGTTATTAACATATCATTTCATTTAAGACATTAAGGCTTCACATTTTATTCTGTACTGACATACAGAACAAGCTTTATTGCCAGGTGCGCGCGCACACACACACACACACACACACACACACACACACACACACACACACACGAGGAATTCGTTTTGGTGACAGAAGCTTCCAGGACACAATGTAAAGAGACAAATCAAGTAACATTTTACATGTAAAAATACATGGAACCACACACACACACACACACACACACACACACACACACACACACACACACACACACAAACACACACACACACACACACACACACACACACACACACACACACACACACACACACACACACACACACACACACACACACACACACACACACACACACATGAGGAATTCCTTCCAGGACACAATGTAAAGAGACAAATCAAGTAACATTTTACATGTAAAAATATATGGAAACACACACACACACACACACACACACACACACACACACACACACACACACACACACACACACACACACACACACACACATGAGGAATTCCTTCCAGGACACAATGTAAAGAGACAAATCAAGTAACATTTTACATTTTACATATTTAAACACACAGTGGTGTGAATGCAACGTGGGTTAGAAAGCCCACCGCTGTCACCTATATGGGTCCCTTGGGTGTCATTTAAAGCAAGTCCCTAGGCATTGTTTTCCCTGGTTTTAAAACTTCATTTGACCCCTTTGATCGTGGTGCTCAAAGAACGGACAGAGGGCGAGGGAATGAAACAAGAATTTGTGGGCGATAAATCGAAGCCATGAACGCGTCCTGCTAACCTCTGCCCCGGCCACTCTGCGATGACACTCCGCCGTAATTGGAGAAGCAGAGGTGGGATCTCTTTCTCGGGGAAAAGGTTCCCCACTGGTCCTTTTTGGGAGCGTTCTCTTTCGGAGTCAAAGAGCGTGAACGACACGCGAACACGTTGTGAATAGGCGCATGGAAAGGCCGGCTGTGTGCTGGGTTATTTATTAATGTGGCCATTTGGGACTGGTTCCCATCCGCTTTGCGACAGCGGGTTCGGCCTCTGCAGCGCTCACACCAGCCGGGCCGATTCTCATTCTTGTCTTGCGTCTTAAAGGTGTCCAGCTAATAAATTGTTCACCGTGGCGGAAACGGAGACGTTTTCTATTCTGTTACTCGAAGCTGGGACGAACGTCGTCCCAAAGCATTGGTGCAGGGTCAAAAAGCTGTATTTTGGGGAGCAAAAGCAGTGTTCCGAGCAAATGGAATGGAAAATCAAACGAAATGAACGCTCGCATTGTTCGGTGTCTTTTAAATAGAACATTAATTACAGTGGCTCTATTCGTGCCAATATTGCGGAGCGTTCCAAAACTTTTTAAGCGTCCCATCAAAGGAAAAAAGGTCGGATTGTGGATTTCGGAGAAGTGTTGGAAAAACGTTTTCTCAGGGTCCCAGCATCACCCGGCCTAAATGTGGGATCTGATTTAACAGGTTGGCAAATAATGAACCGTGAATGTAGAGTAACTTAATGTTGTGAAGAACTTTGGTTTTAAGGGACAGTGTCCCACCAGGGGATTCCATTCATGCGTTCAAAGTGCGCTTGAATGCCAAGGGTTCACCACTCTATCTGAACGGTACACAATGCCAGAGCTCACTGGAACATTTTTTACGCCATCCATAAAGTCTTTGCAATGCAAAGTGACTTAATAGGCAAAACCAACATTTTTGTTCGTTTTTCAGTGCCAGAAATGTTCACAATGCATTGAGAAAAAATATTGTTCTTTATATTTAATTTCACATGTTCAACTTACGCATTTGAATAAAATGCATAAAAAAGTTTGCATAATTCTGCATGCACATTTAAATGCGTGGTTGCTGCGGGAACTTGCAAGCCTTACAAAGGACGGACCAGCTGTGTCGCAGATAGGGGATGCGGGTGGGACATTAGTGATGCGATTGAATAGTAATTATGCTTGTATGGGAGTCCCACCAGATGACATGATTGGGATTTTAACCCAGACTAATATTCAAAGTCGCATTAGAAAGTGGGGAGATAAGTGGCCGGTGATTCGACTCTGTTCATGCGTGCTCCCATTCCTAAAGGCTTTCTAAAGGAAGGGGTTGCTTCGTTTCAGTATTCAAAGCCTGAACAAAGTTAGCTCTGCCTTTTGAACCGAGCTTCCCCGACTTTAACTCTCTTGTCCGAGTTAAAAGGGCTTGCATAATGGGGTGTAAACTTGTCTGAATTGAAATGTTTCGGTGTACCTTATAAATTCATACCCTTTTTCACTCCAACGCACAGGAATGGCCCTTCAGTCTATCCGATTCTCTCTGGTGTCGAAGGCCTTTGGGCCTGGATCTATTTGTGAAGTTCATTTTTAGGCAAATGTATTCAGGGAATGGTTGCAGTGAATAGATGTGTGTGTCAGCCGGGCCTAATTGGGATTAAGGCACTAAAAACATATGCAGAAAGTGACAGAATTTCTCAGGTTTTAGAGAGGACCAACTTTTACCCCCCTTTTGATCCTTAAGTCATCGGAGGAGACGCTGGGAAAAAAAGGCTTGGTGCTCAGACAGATCATTAGTTATTCCATTGATGAAGGTTTCCATTCGAAATTCAGTCTCGAAAATATGTTTCTGTGTTGAGGCCCGGGAATCTATCATACAAAGTGATGGGTGATGTGTCACAATGTGGGCTAGATCTGAGTTTTGTGAGAGAAATTTGGCTTTTCATTTTTATAGACCTAAATAGTGCTTGGTTAAACTTAATTAAAAGACATCACACTTTTTTCAAATATTTTCAAGGCTGTAAAGCAAACACATTAGAGGTTAAATGCAATCATTTAAACCGATTTGCAATGGGACAGAACAGCATGCAGTTGTGGATCCGGCAGGACCCTGGATAGCTCCTGTCTCTAAAGACATTTTTAAAGGTCAAATGATCAGGCTAATTATATTGATAAATCACATAAAATTTCCAGACACCTCTCTTTGCCATGAGGCAATTCATTTGATCATCCTATAATGCATATGAGCTATATGAAGCATGTACCCGGCATGCACGTTACATGGCAAAATGAATGCTAATGATCACTTGAGACTGTCTGTAACCACCTCATTAATAGGTGGGATTGACATTTCTGGGTTTTCCATAATGTCCGTTCATTTCTGTTGAAAGAAATAATGCAGGGCAAGTAATGGCCATTAATTGTGTCTCTGTTTCAGGTGGGATGAGCTTGTGGAAATGATGACTATCACAGTAATGAAGAGACTGCTGGTTAATCTGATATGCTCAAGACCCTGAATTGTTTTTGTGCTGTCAAATTCCAAAAGGTTCAGCAAACTGGGGTGAGATTGCATTATTATTGTAGTTTTTTAATAAAGTTAAATTTCAGTTGTTTGCATTAAATGTGAGAAGAATAGACATTCTGATATTCATGAAAATGTACTCCTGTCACAATACAACAGCAATGTTTAGACACAGATCAATTAATCTTTCAATCTGGTAGTAATCCTTTTGGTTTAGATTATAAAATAGTTATAATTTAGAATAAATTATAAACATTTTATAAAAATATATAAAAATGATTTTAGCCAACTTTTCTTTTGATTCTCCCAAAGAAAGCACATACCCAAAAATAACAATTTAAAAGATTAATATGTATATTATAATAATATTGTGTAATTATAGAATTACAATGATAATATAACAATTGTGGACAAATTAAACACAATTTCATTATTTATTTTTCAGCCTATTTCTGTTTAAGCATTCTAAATTAACACAAATTTTGTGACTTTACACCATTAAGTGTCCTGTCAGGATATGCTTCCTTCAGCGTTTATACTTCCTTTTTTTGACTGCAAAAGCCTTTATACTTCCTTTTTTTGTCTCCTGGCAAAAGTGCATTTTCATTTTTTATTTAATGGAAGTAGACCGTCTGTTCAAATGTTGCATTGGGTGAGATTTATGATCTGCATAATCACCATTTTACATTTATTCTTTATTAACGAATGTTTTTTTTCATGAAACTGTTTAGAATATTAAAATGCAAGAACTGTGTTAATACAACTTTCCATTCTTGCAATTCTCTTATCATATTTGTCAGCGTATGCTTTTTTCCAAAATATACAGCTTCTATAGTTTAATGGTTACATTTCCTGTGACCATCTCACTTCATGGCTCCAGATATGCAGAGTACTTGACATGTTCCAGTCGCAGCCGTTCAGGACAGATCAGATGCAGATAAAGGGGGAAGATTTGGATTGAATTGGGCCAAACAGTGAGTGTGACTTCATGTTTATGTTTGATGGCTCAGAGTTCCCTTTGGCCAAAGGATCAAGGTGATAGACTCAGCCTCATGTGACAATTTTTTCTGTTGTATCGTATTTTGATTTTTGTATTTTGGCTTCTTACTTAAAAAAATTATCTTTACGAAAGTCTTATAATGTGCACTTTGAAACTGGGGTTTTAGAAAATTGATTTATATTTTTAAATCGTGAAAATTATTGCTGCACTTTGCACCAAACTTTAATCTTATGAAAAGACACAAACCTAGATGCAAACAATATAAAACTCAGAAAAAGATATGATGCTAAGAGCTTTATTTCTAGTGGACAAATTGTAAGTCTCTTGTTTGGGCACACAAGCATTAGGACACAAAATGCAAGAGGATTGTTCCTCGATTAAACAGAAAACACTGTTACTCTTCATCGTCTGCTGCTCCAGAGATGGAATAAGATTTCTCCTGTGTTCTACTTTCCAAGATATCGTCCTCTGTTTTAACTGTCCTGGTAGAGAAAAGCATAATTTTTTCTTAAATACGTGAAACCCCAAACATGAAAAGATTTTTGAGAGGTTTTGTTTAACTTCTTTTTAATTCAATAAATTATTTATTAATTAAATGACTGTTTCTTCATTTTGGCATGGCTTTAACAGAATTCACGGCTCTGTCAAAATGCTTAATTTGATATTACCTTATGAGAACAGTCTTCCTCTCTGTCACCTCCACGGCCTGCTCTTGAGTGTAGTCAATAGAAGTGCCCGGTTCTCCAATCCCACCAGTGATTCCATTAACAAAACCTCTGCCCACTCCATCCACAATACCATTGCCCACTCCGTCCACCTGACTTCTGCCCACTCCATCAACAAGTCCTCCACCAACTCCTGCGCCCGCAGCTCCTGCCTCACATGCAGCCCCAGCACCATAGATGCCCATAGTGCCACTCATAAGGGACATGGTCTGCATACTCTGCACCATGCCAGTCAGACGGGAGTCCTCACCCTCAATAAGCTTTCTATGTACATCCAATAAGGAGGGTGTTAAAGAAAGAGAGTTAGAGTTCCAATTTATTCAGTAAATTTCTCAACTTACCTGTATGCCGCAATTTCTATCTCAAGCCCCATTTTAACATTGAGCAGTTCTTGGTATTCACGCAGGAGCAGTGCCATCCTTTCTTTGGTGGATTTCAGCTCAAGCTGCAAAGCTTCAATTTTTGCCTGCAAAATAGATGAATGTGCTCATTTATTTAAGCTCAATTTATTTCATTAATTAAATGTATACAGGTCCTAGCATAAATAGGATTGACTTGTCACCTGGAGTTCTTCTAGTTCTCTTCTGTATCCCTCTTGAGTCTCATGGATCCTTGCTTCCAAAGCTTCATTTTTCACCTTTAGAGCCTCTAAGTCCTGCACCTTATGTTGAATCTAAAATAAGTATTCAATCATTAAAATGATTTTCAGTAAAATGTTCCTTTTTTTATAAAATATTTAACTGATTACAATTATATTATAAACACCAATTGTATGACCCCTCATAGTTATATGTTAAATGAATATCTCTGAAACTCACATCTTTCTTTGCAGTAACAATTTCCTCTCGCATGCTTCGAGCTCGGTCCACGTGTTTTGACGATTTGTTATTGAGGTCTTCGAATTTAGTTCTGTACCATGAATCCATTTCCTTAAAGAAATCAATTTTCCTCAATTATTTAGATGGTTATCTTACATTTATGAATCCGATTAAAATGTGGTTTAAATAATTTTAGAAATATAAATCTGATTTTTAAAATCGAATTATTATCGTCCCACCTGTAAATTCTTGGCAGACATTTCATCATACTGAAGTTGGATGATCTTGAGAGCGTTTGACAGATCGGGAAGAGCGAAGGCGTCTTGGCCGGTGGCGTGGGCTGCGTATATCTGTTTCGTAAGGTCCTCGATTTCCTAAACAATGCGATTTAAATGTGCATTTCCGATAAACACCAATTTCTATTGTTATTTTAATATTTATTAATATATGCACCTCCTTATGCACTCTTTGGAGGAATCCGAGTTCCACCTCCAAGTTGCCCAGCTGCGTTTCTAAAGCAATGCGCGCAGAAGTTGCGGCGTCCACGTCCTGTTTAAAACAACCAAGCTTCGTGGTCAAACGCATTTTCATTCATTCTTGAGTAGCTAAAATTAATTATGATAAGAAATGAACCGACAGGGCGGAAATCCTCGATGTCCAGCTCGGCTTTCTTCCTCATCTCCACGGCTTCTTCATATTTCACCTTCATCATCTCCAGCTGACCCGCCATGGCATCCTTGGCATCGACAGCATGGTCCTTAAAAAAGAGTATTATCATATATGACATAAAATTGTACTATGGCTCAATATTCGATTGTTCATCACATAACACTAAATATCTACCCGCTGCCCTCTCATTTGGTGTGCCAGCCTCTTGAGTTCCTTCAGTTGCTCCTCGTACAGCAGACGCAGGCCGGTGGGCTTCAAGTATCGGTTCTGGAGGGCCTCAATTTCAGTCTCCAACAATTTATTCTGCTGCTCCAGAGATCTGACCTTTAGACAGATCAAAAGAATTGTCGTATGTGGATTTTCTCTGTATGTTGTAGTGGCCTCTGTCCATAGAGGTGCGAGTAATTCGCTTTATCTTCTGTGCCAGCAGTGGCATCTCTCCAATGCCAGTCTGCGCCACCCAATGATGCGTGACCAAATCAGACAAATTCTGTCAAAATGCCTCTGAAAGAAGAAGCTTGCAAGGGAAATTATATTGAACCTTTCGTTTTCCCATGCATTATTTTATTTGTATTCATGAGTAATATTGCTGTTTAAAAAGCAAACCTTCAATGCTTATCTATATTTTTTATGAAGGTTATTTAACTAGGCTAATAAAATGAAAGCATGGTGAATAATGCAGATGCTGAGTGGTGTGCTTGCCTTCTCTATGTATGCTGCCAGTCGGTCATTGAGCACGACCATCTCTTGTTTCTCACTGGTTCGTGTGCTGAGAAATTCCCGGTTATCCGCCGCAACCTGGTCCAGATCGACGGCTGCATCCCGTCCACTAATACAGATGGCTCCCATGTCACCACTGCAGGTCAGGACAGATTTTATAAAGAGAGGAAGGTTTGGGTCGCTAATGTGTCAAGGAAGGGAGATATATTTCATTGTCATGTTGGGTTTTATTAGCTGACAATTCTTGAGAGTAGTTGTGTCTCTTAGACACTGAGTATGAATTCTAATGCAACTATAACTCTTGAAAGTGTTCAATGATGTGACAACATTTAAAGCCTATTTGGAATAAATAAAATCAAAAGAATTATTATGAAAAGAACAGAGAAGAAAAATATTGAATAATGGAAAGAAAATGTTTATATTACCCTTTTGATATATGCTAATATTTATTATTATAATAATATAATAATATTTCTCACATTTATTTAAATGTAGCACCTGTTTCTTTAATCATTTGAGATATTGTACAAAGAGTATTTTCAATTGTTTCAGAACATTTCAAATGAAATATAAATAAAATATTTGGCTAGTGTAACATTCATTGATATTAAACTTTTTTAAATAAATTGTAATTTAAGGAAAAAAAGCTCTTTCTGCATATGGTGATCTTGTCCCACTGACAAAGACAATCTGGGTTGCTCTCACCCCTTGGGTCAAAAACATTTTCTAGATTAATGTAACCAAATCCTAATGTTTGTCTCTTTTTGACCCAGCTTTGTTGAACTAAATATTCTCAAAAGTTTGTTTTTGGAAGATACAGTATCTTACATACAGTTCCCTTGTTTCTCTTCTAACAGATTAGGCAGTGCTTACCCAGTCATGAGGGGACGGCTGCGTGAGGATGAGATGGTTCTGCGGCCCACTGCCATGCTGCTGCTGACCGCTACCGCATTGCGGGAGTAACTGGCCGAACGGCACCTTCCGGTATCCCTTCTGGCAGGAGAAGGGCTGCTTACCCTCACCTGGAAAGATGAGGTATTGGTATCCTCGAAATGGCGACGATAAGATGAGATCCTTTCAGGGCTGCGACTCATCTTGGCTCGTTCTAGTTGCTGGACTTGAAGGCCTTGCTGTGTGTTTATCTACCGAGAAGCTTCGCTCACAAAAACACGGTCTTGACAAGGGTCCGTGCTTCTTATACTTGGTCTCCAACATGATTCAATGCTTCTGGAATTTTGAGCCTCTTGTGAAATAGGTCTGTCACTCAAACATTTATCAGAGTATTGAGAGGCGTTGAATGGAGCGGAATTATGAGGTAGAACGGCTCCATTAGTCAATAGGTGCTGTCATGATGTGATGTGGTTTGATTTGAGGGATTTAATTACACATGCATGGAATAATGCCATGAGGTCAATGTGGAGAGAGATGTGATATTAATAGACGTTAATCTGAACCCTATTTACATGAAGTGTGTAACAATGAGAAATCCAAACGGGAATTAACAACATTTTTCCGGCCTGTCAGAAATTCATGCTTGAGATGACTCAAGAACATAAGCGGAAATAACAGCAGTCTTGGGATTGGGCTCTTTAATCCAAAGGAAAGCATGTCAAAAGCTGTTTAAATAGCATGATGGTTTATCTATGCCAGCTATAGCTTAAATTATTTGGTATAATTGTGAACTGGATCTGGTTTATTAGTTTCTTCCTAATAACTAAGATTTCCCAAGCATGTGGGACAAAGGCTGGGTCTGCATTTCTCTGGGATGTGAACAGTGCTAAATGAGCTTAAACACTGAGGTGTTATTTTACTCCCGCTCTCATTGATTTACAGTACACTAGTCATCCCAGTAGTGGTGCGCTCAGATGGAAAAACAATGACAGCACCGGTAGAGCAATTTGTGGTTGATAGTAACACACTATTGTTTTTTTTATTTTCCTTTTATGTTGTTTTCTTATTTCTATTTTTCTCACATTTTAGAGAGAATGAGAGAGAGCTTTGGTTTAGATATTAACCTGTCAGTGCAGAAAGTCATATATGATTAATGGATGTACCACATCACAAAAGAACACGAAATGCCAGCTAGATGATGTATGGTGTAAAAACACACAGCCAGGTTTCTAGGAATATGAAAAGTTTGCTCAAACTCAAATGTCATTAAACCCTCTTGTTGTTTTGAACCTGTATCACTGAATACAAAAAAAGATATTTTGAAGAATGTTGGTAACTGAACAGTGGTGCTACCTACTTTTTCTATTGTATTGACACAAAACCAATGTAAGTTAATGTTACTGCCGTTGTTAGGTTACATTCTTCAAGATCATTGTTGTGTTTTGCAAAGAAAGACTATTATACAGGTTTGAAATGATAAGAGGATAATTAAATAATGATAGAATTTTAATTTATCCTTTTAACTGCTAACAGTATAGACTGATAATGTTCGTCTCTTAAATATTGATACTTATAAATAAAAATGTATACATTTTATTTTAAAGAGGCTACATCTTTGTCTTATCACAAAGCAAAGAAGTTTTAAGTAATGCCAGCCTCAGTATCGCCCAAAGTCAATAAGAGCAAGTCAACCAAGATTTGCATGTACATGTTATGAAAGTGCTTCGATAAGACTTGGGCCTTGTAAAAGTTAGAATTTAAACTTTCCTATACTCTTAGGATTATGACCATTTTAACAAAAATCAAAGAGAGTAAAACGCAGATATGCCATTTCTTAAATAATTACACTATATGCAATGGAGCATTGAAGTTTTATTTTCAAGAATATAAAAAACAAGTCTGTTCAAGTTAATATGTTTATTACAGTCATATGTATTAGGCAAAAGATCCAAAAGCTCTATGCATAACTGTAGATATTGTAAGCCACTTTTCTTAACATGTCGTCTGAATGAATGTGAAATGTGTGCTCACAATAAACAACAGCGATCTTTTCAGATTTAAAATGTACATTCTGTTAAATCAATTACATTCTGTTAAATCCATTAAATTCCTCTGTCCTGGTGGCACATTCTGATTCAGTGTCCATGGTTTAAATCAGATTAATCCAACCCCGCAGCATTCCTTTCACAGTGTTATAGAGACAATATGGTGAAGATTAATCTTTGGTTTGTATTATTTCATGTTCTGCCCAGTCTTTCCATCCGCCGGGGTAATGCTGGACACTACAGGAAGAGAGAATCAATAACACTGAAGTCATACAGTATGCAGAAAGCAACAATTGGATACACAGCTGTCAAACAGATTCTGATAGTATGATATTCCTGTATGACTTTTGTTTTAATTCTATTTTCATAATCAGAAATGTGGGTAAAGAGGCATTGTGTCAAAATGTTTCACAACTTCTGAAGCTAAATTAGCCAACTATGGTGACCCATACTCAGAATTTGTGCTGTTTAACCCATCCAAAGTGAAACACACAGAAGAACCGTGAACACACACAACCGGAGCAGTGGGTAGACATTTATGCTGTGGCGCCTAGGGAGCAGTTGGGGGTTCGGTACCTTGCTCATGGGCACCTATGCCATGATATTGCTGGCCCTAGGGTTAGGAGTCAAACTCTCTTGCCACCAGGCCATGACTTGCTACTAAAGTCAAATCTCTGCCGAAAGGTCCCACAGAGATATGAACTTGGATTACTGGATTCAGAGTGCTAACCATTACACAATGGAACCCTTTTAGTCCAATAACAAATGCTTACTTGGTATATCCTAAAGACAAAGCAGCATCCAGTGCAGTTTTACTTCTTACACCCGCAAGGCAGGTAAAAACAATATTCTGGGAGTGTGACGGCATATCTCCGCCATACTTCTCCTTGAACTCCTCTGGACTGAGCTGGAGAGCTCCATTCACCTGTGCCACTGCAAATAAGAGGAACAGGAAAAGTCACTTAACACATCAGTGTAGTTTATAATGTATGGTAAAATAACTCAGCACTCAAAATCTTGACACGCAGACAGGAAGCACCTACAGGGTACGTTGACAGATCCAGGTATATTCCCGTATTCCCTGAGTTCCCACGGCTCACGGACGTCTATGACCACACCAGACCGGGCCACCAGGAGTTTCTTCAGCTGCTCGTAGGACACGTCAGCTGAAGGCTTGCTCGTCGATGAACTGAAATGTCGAAATAAGCCACCATCGTACCGCACAACACGGGGATCTGAAAGACAACATGGTCACTATACCAACAGAGTCCGTTCTTCTACTGTCTGCAAGTTTAAGAGTGAAAGAGATGTGACATGCAGCCAAGTATGGTGACCTAATACCCAGAATTCATGCTCTGCATTTAACCAATCCAAAGTGATCCCACACACACACACACAATAGTGAAAACACACACACACACACACACACAGACACACACACACACACACACACACACACACACACACACACACACACACACACACACACACACACACACACACACACACGCAGTAGTGAACACACACGCAGTACTGAACACACACGCAGTACTGAACACACACACAGTACTGAACACACACACACACACACACACACACACACGCACGCACGCACGCACGCACGCACGCAGTAGTGAACACACACGCAGTACTGAGCACTTACACACACACACACACACACACACACACACACGCACGCACGCACACACACAGTAGGGAACAAAAACACACAGTAGTGAACACACACACACACACACACACACACACACACACACACACACACACACACACACACACACACACTGCAGTGAGCAGCCCGGGGAGTGTGGCCTTGAACCCAGAACCCTAGATGTCAAACTCCCTAACCACTAGGCCATGACTTCCCCCTTATGGGTCCTTTAAAAAATTCAGAACTGCTACAGACACAAAATATTAAACAACATGCTGCACAAATGAATGTGTGTGCATCATCTGTCATTGTCAAAGCAGATATATTCCACGTTGCTGTTGAATTTAGACTTAAAGTCTGAAACACTCACTCTGTAAGCATTGGTTATGTGTCATCCAGAATGAAGTCAGAGGTCTTCTAACAGAAATGACATTTCTGCTCCCTAACACGCAGCGAATGCCCCTCGACAGCCTAGCGCAGGCAGTTAAAGCCATGCTGGGATTGAAGCACAGGTGTAAGGGTAAGATTGCCTCTTCTGTCCTGTTTGTGTGTAAATATACACGAATACTCTCTGTACACACGTGACACAGTTGCGCCGACTCAGCGCTGTACGCATGCGCACTACTGCCGATCACTTTAAAGGGAACAGAGGGACATTGCTTCATACACAAGGACTTCAGAAACTTTTAAAGTTTGTTTAAAAAAATGTTGGGTGGAGTTCTGGGGATGCCAAATATTTACTTAACCTCAAGATACGTTTTTATTCTGTTTAACACTGGAAGATATTTTGAAGAATGTTTGAAAGTTAACTGTTTATAAAAGTAAAACAAACCTATATTATGTATTTTACCGTTTGATTTCATGTGAAGTCATGCATACTTCATATGATTATTTTTCTATACACCAATGTAATACACAATAAATAGAAACATTTAGTTTCAATGGAAAGGAATTTCATATAAAATAAAAAATTTTATTTATAAAAAGATATATAGTAAAATATTTATATATTAATAAATTATACTAGTATATTTTTTAGAAGTTCCGTAATATTTATTAAGTATTTATTAAGAGGCTAAGTAAAAAAAATTTTTTTTTAAAATTACGGTATTGAAAAGTTCCTTTAATTGAAACGTTAGCTATAAGTTACAATGCAGTTGTGGAAATTTTTTTTATAAAAACACAACATTTATTTCCACAACAATTTGTGGAAAGAAAAACGCGTTTTGGTAGGTTTGGCTGTACGAGCACCCGTAGCGCGTCGATCAGTATGCGACCACGTGATCCGTGTAATACTTGTGTTGTGTGTTCTTCAAATGCCATCAACTATGCTAACATATGCTAACAAACTCCGTTTAAAAGAGTTATATTTCGGCACTGCTCAGCTTCTCATTGTTTAAATACTACTTTTTAAACACCTAAACAAAACTATCGCGTGTATTTCTCCCGTTTATTCAATCTTGGAAGGATTTACAAGTTTCCAGCCTCACAGTTCCATCTGGACACTTGTCAACTGTTCCCTTGGTAGTGAGCCTGGAGAGGAGGGGAAAATAAACAGGGTGAGGATTGCTTCTGTGTGTCATTCAAAGACGTGTTGACATTTGTAACAAATGTGGTTTTTCAGATCTGTTTACATCATAAGGTCACATAAAGAGGAAAGGCCTCTGGTATTTGCTGTCAGTTAGCACAGACTGATCATTTACATCTGTTTAAGTAAAGCATACTGTTAAGTGTATGCCCTTACTCTTTTTACTATTTAAAATGTTGCACTGTCCTCCTATTTGTCATATTGTCCTCAAGTCATTTGATATATATGTTTGTGATTGGCAGACTATGATTAATCTGTCACTATTTATTCAACCTCAGGACACTTTTCTATTCTGTTAAACACAAGATGATATTTTGAAGAATGTGGAAAAGCCCCACACTCTTGTGTACACTAGATCTTGTTGGCTTCCTCCTTCTTGAAAATCAGAAACAGAACAGGAATTAGTTTTGGTTACAGAAGCTTCCAGTACACAATGTAAAGTGAAAAGACAATTTACATTTAACAAAGGGAAAGAAAAAGTAAAACAGATACTAAATATGTAAGTTAAACCCACAGTGGTGGAAATGCTTTGTACAGAAGAGCTACGGATGGAATAGAATATGTACCGATGTTTTATAAATATGACACTTATAAGGTGCTGTATGTGAAAAATCTCTGGTATAGTATTGCATACAACAGTATTGCTATAGGAAATCTAGCGGTGTTTTAAATATGCAATTTACAAATTATTAAGTGGCTATATACAAAACAGTCTGATGGAAAGTTTTTTTTATGCACACATTTATTATTTTGTTTATGAGGTAGATGGTCAGTTAAATGTTTACCTTGCGGAATAAATTTGTGCAATTTATATGTTACAAGTTTGGAACGACTTGGCAATGAATAGAAATGACAGGATGCCGTTTTTTGTTAAACAATCCCTTTACATGTTTAAAACCTCATTGCTCATTGGTTTGTTTGCATTTTAAGAGTCTTCAAGAACTCAATTTAAACTGAGATGCAGCCTCTCATATTTAACAGTGATTTTTATTTCTAGATACAAATGCGGCTGAAAGACCCCTTCTCTTTAAAAACCGCAGACATGACCAAGCGGTCCAACAAGCCGAAGAAGCCTCGGGATGAGGACTCCTCTGATGAGGTTGGCGGTAAGGAAGGTTTTGATTTCATATCAACAAATATTCATCGCAATAATAAGACATTTCGAAATCTAATGTGTTTGGAATTCCTCAGTTATAACATCATGCATTTAAATCTAAGTTATCTCTGTATAAGTGGTGGAGATCTGCAGTGAAGATGTTTCTTGTGATGCCATACAGGGCTGACATGTCAGCATGTGAGCAGAGCTGTGGACCTCAGTTCAGTGAAGAAGGCAGTGACGGGCAGTCTGTGGTCTGTCTGCTCTGAATGCCTCAAAGAGAGGAAGATGTTTGAGGGGGATGCAGCTGGAGCTCATGACATTCTTGTGTGCCTCAAGTGTGGGTTCCAGGTAAAATTAGTAGTAAACTAATAGTGTTTTAAAAGCTTTTCACCATAAAACACTTTCATATTAAAGAGCACCTTGTTTGATGATAAAACTATTATCAATTTAACTGTTTGAGTCCTCAACTATACATAAAGGCCATTAAATCTTCAGAGTAGGCATTATTAGTTAAAATTATTTACCTTGTTGCTTTGTGTCTTTCCTCATGTCAGAAAATCACTTACATTTAGTTCCTGACTCTTAAGTCCGCCTCCCAGTGTACTCAGTGTACTCTGGTCAAAAAGTCTAGCGTGCTGCAATAAGTCAAGTCAGCTTTTAGTAAGGGTATCAACACAAGTGACGAGGCAACAACACGTGATTCCAGTTACTTCCCAAAAGGGTCTCTGAAGAAACTTTATGGAAGTAACTGAATACTTACAATCCTGGCTTCCGCTTTAGTCCAAGACATCTGATTACTATTTATGATAAAAGCTCACTTAGGATTTGTAATTTCACAGATTGTTAACATTACTAGCACACACAGACACACAAAGGATGAGGTGTATTATCCAAGTAATAAGATATTGATAGAATAAGATAAGAAATAAATTATGTATTGATTCATGTGTAATCCACACAATCTAACAGACTAAGCTGATCTTATAGAAATAAACACATTCATTTATAATATGTAAAGTTAGTTATGTAATTGTACTGAAATTCAATAATTTTGATTAAAATAACTTGTATGTCCTGCTGAAAGAATAAATTGTTGCTGTTTCATTATTGCAGGGATGTAATCAGGTAGAATCCCAGCATTCCACAAAACACCAGCAAGCTCATCACTCTGATTCTCACTGTATCACCATTAGCCTCAGTACATGGAAGGCCTGGTAAGTAAATGTCACCAATGACGCAGGATTTTATTAATTTTTTTTCTCTAAAGTCACTTTGGGTTAATATATTAGGTTATCAACTGTGTTTGACAGGTGCTTTGAATGTAATGAAGAGCTCTCCACTCACTGCAATAAGAAGGCACTTGCTCAAACTCTAGACTTCCTCCAGAAGCACTGTGCAAAAACAACCTCAGGTACTGTTGTTTTTATTCGATAGTAAAGGCCTAAACGTGCCTTCCATTCTGAATGTAAGAAAACTAATGCAGTGTGTTCTCTGAAAATAGAAATTTTAACCTTCTTAATATGTGGATAAGGCAGCCCAAAGCTTAACATATTTTGCTTATTCTTCATAATGTTTCGTTATATAAAGATTTGCAGTATTGACAACTAAAAGCTTCAGTTCTTAATTTCAGTTCCGTTTTATTGGTGTTAATAAAATAAAAGGAGTTAAAAAGAGAGAGTGCTGTGCTAAACCCAGTGAGCAAGCCAAAATCAAGTTGGATGAAAACAAAATTGGAGACCAATTGAGTTCATTTCTACCTTTCAGCTTATAAACGCAATTACAAATATTTAATACTGTGTTGTTGTTGCTTAATTACTATGTTAATACATTAAGTCTAATCATAATTTAAGAAAAGGGATAACATTTTATTAGTAAAAAAGCTCATTAAAGACACATTACAGTGTTTAGGTCTACATATTTGGCAATGACATTGTAATCTGTGATATAACAAGGCATTTATAAGGCTGGACTGTTGGAGTGTGATGCTACAAGGTCATCGGTTAAATGTTAGAGAATTTATGTATAGAATAGAGGCACTTTAAGTCTCTTTTCTTTAAAAGTACAAAAAAAGTGTTTCCTAAATCGGGTTTTGTTTGTAAAGCTGTTCTGTTCTGTTTTTGTCAGAACAGACTGGCTTTTGCTGTACTTTAACTCCCGGGTTAAAATACATTCAAACTTTCTACGACCCTCTATGCTGTCCTTTTCTGGTGGAGTTAAGCTCAGTTCGACTGGTCTCCTGTCACTCTCGGGTCTGTTTGACGCTTCTACCCAACCAGGGGTCTTGTTGCAGAAGCTGTGCTCCAATTCCTTTACTGCCGCGTGGCTGCGCTCATTAATTGCATTAGGCGCTTGAGTGCTGCTCCCCTCTCAGTTCCCTAAAGAACGGCTACAGCTGTGAGGAGACGGGATCCTGCACTCTGCTCCTCCCCCTGCCTGCCGCATTTCCCATGATTCCTCTTCTCGCACCCAAAATTTGGGAGAGGGTCTTAGGGATAGGGAAAATGTTTCGAGAGTAACCTTTTGACTGGTTATGAAATAATTGTATTGCAGTTGTAACTTAAAATATGAGCTTGGTCAACTTACAGGCTGATATTGTAGCTTCACCTTTCAACACTGCACAGTCAGGCCTGTCAACTTCAACCATCTCTGATGAGCTGTTGACTGAATTCAATTGATGTCTTTTGCTTTCATTGAAGAACACAGCGAAACCTGAAAATCCTTTACCAGTCGCCCTTCGTGATATCCCTCTGGTAGGACCAGAAGTTAGCTGGTGGTGGTCTGTGGTGCTGGGCCAGAGTTGGGCCACCCCCAGCCCACATCCTTCATACCCAGCTCTTTAAATTACCTGTTGCCATTCTTCTGTGTTCATTGTTCCCGGAAGGCTGGCTAAATAAGGGAGAAATGGGCTGCCATTGTGACTGCAAAATGGACTGGCGCTGGCATAGAGGAGCTGGTGAAATTGCATTTCTCCAATATTTGAAGGCCAGTTTTTTTTAGACAGAGGCTATTGTCGCATTCGTTTTTTCTCATAGACACACAACACAAAAGAGTCCCAGCAAGAATTTTCCAGAATCTATAATAGTTTTCCACAACAACAGCAAGGAGAAGAAAGAAAATCTATTAACTGTGCTCTCTCACCAAAAAGGCCTTCAGCTCAAGTACCAGAGTCTGGGTAGAAAGAGACTTGACCTCAGAGAGCCAGGTTTGTGCTTGAAACACAGCTGGGGTGGCTTTATTGGAGAAAATTAAAATGTTTTTCACTCAATAGGCTTCAGAGTCTGGCACGTACAGCAGTTGAGTTTTTTTATTATCGGGTTTTTCATCAGCGTTGATTTCATTTAACACCATTTTCACATCATTCCGGATCTCAAGACATGAGTGTACTGTGTCAGCCTTTTGGTATTAAGAGTAAATATTAAGTTTTTTGCATGTATAAAATGTCTGTTGTCATTTTTAACAAAAACTAAGTCATCATATAAACAGGCTGGTTAGCAACCAAGGACATTAATGCTATGTACAAATGGATCAATCAGTGCCATATTATTTTTCAGTTTACCCATTTTTTTTGTTTTGTTCATTTTTTACTATACAATATTAATATATTTGTCCAGATTAAAATAGTGGTTTTGAATCTTAGTGTGGTTAATGTTAAAGTACACTTTAGCGTTAACTACGGTTTATCAACTACCAACCGAAAAAACTGACCACAGTTGCTTTATCAAATTCTATAGGTCACTACTGTATTCTTTCATTCGAGGGTTCAGCTGTAACAGAATTGTATTTTGACCGGTCATTGTTAAAAAATTATTGCACAATAGATGCTTGAGTTTCTGTGTGTGTAATTCAGTGACTAGTTTTAAACGGTAAAAACTTTGAAATGCACCTAAATAAAAACAAAGGTACCCTGAGAGTGTATGTCCTCATACATTGATCTTATACATTATTTGATAGATATTTCATAGTTTTATTGTTCATTTTGTATCTATTTTTTCAGTATAGTGTTATTCTATTATTTTTTCTTTCTTGCTAATATACTACTTTATGTTAAAAAACAAATGAATTAAGTTAATTTAGTCCAGTGGATTGAGGTCGTCTTCAGGATCAATCATGATTTAGGATTGCCAATCTCCCCCACACATACTTTCTAAAGCTACTGTAAATTTTACACTGTACATGTAAACCAATCATACAAGATTGTTTGTATTAAATGAAATAAGCCATTTTTATGTGTTAAACATTGTTAATCCAAGGATGTAGACCTTCGGTGCAAGAATGCTCCTCTATGTAGGTCAGTTCGGGGCAAGCATGAATCCAGTTTTCATGTGTATGTGTGCTCACTAACTAACAAGACGTTGGATGGCTTTGGTCTCAGATGGCAATGCATTGCAGTTTTCATGCCCGGTGGTTACAACAAATTAACGAATTATTAAGACATTTGGTGTTGCTTGGTCTTCCTCATGACTGCTCGTGGTCTTCAGCCGGAGGAGAGCTGTCCTTCACTTTGTGGATAAAACAGTGTGCATGTGCATTGCATTGCGTGCCGTCAAGCTTTTCTGAAACCAAACATAATGTCAGCTTGACGTTTTTGCGTTCATTAATTTACACAGATAGCTCCAACGATTCAGTTCCTCCATTAGGTTGCATAATTCTTTTTTATGCCTTCAAGCATCCCTGGAAGAGGGATTAATTCCAAGTACTGTTGGTCAGGAGGATTATTTTGATGTTACTTATTATATTTTAGCCTAACATCAATGCTTATTTCATCACAACAAAATCCAATTTCTTTAATTTTCATTAAGTTTAATATCCCTCTCTAGAGCTCTTTCTTTTTGCCACTTGCGTGTTTGGAGAGGTTCTGGGTGGGCATAAGTGGATCGGCTACCCGGGGGACATGCTCCACAGTGTCACTGCTGCCTATATTCGGTGGCTGAGCAAGGAGAGCCAGGTGGTGGTGCCGAGTACGGGACAGTCAAGCGTGGCTTTGGTGCATGCTGACATTTGCCTTTGCTAACTGCTGCAGGGAGAGGAAAAGTCTGTTTTTCCATATGCTTGATCAGAGCCCTGTTACCCCATCACCCACCTCCCCCTGTCCCCACTATGCATCTTCTTCTCTGGCTAACTGGCAGATGGCACTCTGAACATTGTTTACCTTGATCCCAGATGTAACAGGGCTCCATAGGCATTCCCACTGTGCACATTTTTTTCTCATAATTATGGAATGTCAAAACAGCCAAATACACCGAAAGTGCAATTCTCCTTACTTTTCCTTGATTTTTTTTTTTTATCATTTGCTTTACAACAATTGCTATTGTAAAAGGCTTTGCGATGTGTTTCCGCACTTGTTTGCATCGCAGTGTTTTTGGACATATGGGCTCCCTCCCAAATGGCTGTGTGGGCACAGACACGATTCCAGATGTTGCTGTGTAAGGCTCCAGATGCTTTTTGGCTCCACTTAGGAACAGCGGCACTCAGGTCTATTGTTTTGACGCCTGATTACCCACTGTGAGAAAATCGTGGAGGGCACAGAAGCTGCCCACTTCAGATTTTAATAGATTTTCCAAGCTAAGCCATTGTCATGTTATTGCTTAATGCTGGGCCAGTTTGTAGAGCGGGTGCTTTTGGATCTGCATCCAACGTTTTGGCTTTACAGTGCATTGTTACTCGAAGGAAAACCAATTTATTTCCTGAATTAGAGAATGTGGGTTGACCTTGAACATCCCTCAAATGTGGCTATGCAACAGTGTTTGATTGGGGGAGGGGGGTTTAAAATAAGGCGCAGGAATGTCATTTAAACCTGAAAGATATAGTACGACTTAACGTCGTGTTTGATTCACCCATCACATTCAAATTCTCAAAAATGGCTTTTTCCACCATTCAGTGTCACTTGATTGTGATTGGCTGAAATCTTTACAAGTGTCTTAAGTGTGTGTTGTATAACTATTGCAGCCTCACTGTTATCTGTGTGTCAGCTAGGTGCTTTTACTATCCTTTTGGTGTTTTGTTGAGCAGTGATTTTTCAGGCAGGTCTTGAGTTGACCTTAATTGATGTCCAGACATTTCTTATCCACGCAGGCAGTCAGCAGTCTGAAAATGTCACTTATTGTATGTTTGTCCTTTTTCTCAACATGGTCGATTCTATTGGACATTAACAGAGGTTCTATTGGAGGTTTATACATGTGCTTTGGTTTTGTGTATTTTTTTAAAAGAAGACCTTCACCCTACCATCTCTCTTCGTATTGAGTATTTCAGTGAAAATATATGTAAACTGTGTGGATCAATAGAGAAATCCATCCACACAAAGCAAGTAATCATCACACCTACATAAACTGTGCTGCAAGTTTCCACTTTCTTAAACAGAAGTCATCCATGCAGGGAAGAAACCAATTGGGGCTTAAGAACAAGGCGGAACCTGTCTCCAGAACCTGTACTCAAATTATTTTATGAGTTGTGAATGGTCATTAAAAAGTTACTTGAAAAAATAGTGTTTAATAATAATTCTTTATTTATTTAGGAAATTAATTTTTTCAGTCTTACCCGACTACATTGGCGAGTAAAAAAGATAACAAAGCATAAGATAATGGGCAACATTAGGAAATGGTCAAATGGTGATCTAACTTTTATGATAATAAAAAATCTGGGAATACTGGGATCTGTTAGCGGAAGGATTGGGCTGGTTAAAGTACAAGTCTGTCTATTTTCTTGTGATGGTGCTGCTGATGCAGAAATAGCGGTATGTAACAGTGTCAGAAGTAGAGAAGAGCAGCATGCTGACGTGTCATTGTCAGTGCCGGGGGTGCCTTGAGTTCTTTAGTTCATTAATGCTTCATTTGACGGAATGCCACTTGTGTTTTCTTTTACAAATGGTGGCTTGAATGTGTATTAAAAGAGAAATATATTTATCTTATAAAACCACGGTCTTATTTATTTATATTTTAGAATAAAAAAATCTGAACTAAAATTCATTTGAAACAAAAAAAAACTCTTGTTGCATTCAATATGCATCATAAAGCATATTTATGTATTCTGCTTGTCATAATCTGTGTGGGATATTTAAATTTACTAAGGTAAACATTTAAAAAAAAAAGGTGCATTAGTACGGTTGTTGTTTATTTATTGAATTTTTGTATTTATTGCTATGTCATTCAGTGTAACATTCTTGTCAGGTATATTCACAACACACGGGACATATTAAAGGACTAAATAATTTGGCACATGATACTTAGCAGATTTTTGTATTAATCAGGTTTTGCCAATATGTCAATAAGATTTTTTACTCTATTAAGACACAATTAAATGTTATGCACAGCTTACGTTAAAAGACTAAATTTATGTTGCTGCTGTCGTTCTAAAATCTCAGATTTCCATATTTGTGATTTTTATTTTCGAACATTAATCATTTTATTTAGCCAGCTTTTATGTTTGTCACTGGGTTTGCTAAAGATCTAACCATTAAAGATATTTCCACTTTGTCCTGAGAAACAGATTTGTTCTGCATTCACTGGTGTTCTGTGTATGTATATGATAAAAATATAATATGCAATAATCAGACAAATGTACATTCATTACAAATCTTGAAACCTTTTGCCAATACTATTACATTTCGGTTAACTTTTTTTTGCCTTAGATAAGTGATTGTGGAGAAAAGTCATTATGGATACTATGGATACATTTTAGAATAACATTTAGAATAAACACGTATTGATAAGTATACACATATAAAAGTGAAATCATGCTTACTTATCTGAAACTTTCTGGGAGTGCTATTTAAGGCACCAGATGCTTTATTAGAATGATTATGCAGGTTGCTGTCTAGTCTCATGAGTGTTTTAAACAGTACACCCGTCATTTCTCCTGAGTTTTGCAATGTTTGTGCAAAAAAATCTTTTCTCCGTTTTCTCTCTCTGGGCCTTTTGTGTGGCCGCCTGGGTCAAGAAGCTCCTGCACAGTCCTGGCTTTACCGGGGAGCAGCTGGGCTTGCTCCACGCTTCAGAACCAGTGAACTCTAATCCAGCTGTCATCTGTAGTCTCTCCCAGCTGCTACCCAGAATGTTAACCCATTTCTCCTACAGAAAAATCAAGCAGTGCGCAATGGGCCAGATCCAATCTGGAACACATGTTTGTGTAGCAGTTGTTTTTGTTACTCATAAAACTAACCCTTTGACGTTAGGGAAGTATAAAGTTGTTTTTTCCCTTTCATGTATTTTTTTCAACATACTTTTCTATACCTTAACTATTATAGTGACAGTTCACCAAAAAACATATACAATTTATACAATTCTTTTTAGAAAAAGGTACTGTCTGTTTTCCTCAATTCTTTAAAATCCTATTTTGTGTTTACAAGAACAAAGTTGTTGCACAGTAATTTTGAATTACATTTTGGGTGTAAATGTACCTTAAGAATGAATTCTATCCTGTCTTGCAGGAACAACCTCTAAAATCATCAAGCTCAGAGAAGAACCCACAGAGTATTTTGACTCTCAGAGAGGAAAGAGTCCAGCGAACAGCACACTTATCCCTGTTAAGGGCATCAACAACCTGGGCAACACCTGCTTCTTTAATGCTGTCATGCAGGTAACTCATGTCTTACTTTATTTGTATTAAAACTGTGTCATTCTCAGCATTTCAGGAATTTAACAATTGTGTGAACAAGTAAGATAGGAGAACTAGTGCAATGTCCTGTAACGCACATTCTGCTAAATTCTACATTGAAAATTAAGCTAAATCTGTAAATTTTTTCCTTAACTTTTGATTTTACATGCTTGTGTAGAATCTCGCCCAGACTCACATGCTGATCGACCTGATTCAGGATGTCAAGGAGAAAGGACATAAAATAAAGATCTGCCCCTCGGCTGAAAATAACTTGGTATGTTCTACCTCCCCACCTGTCATGGACAGCATTAGTCTAGCCTCTCAAGTTTACAGATAGACAGCAAAACATTTAATCTGCTTTACTTTATTGCAGGGGCCACTTACTGTGACATTGCCCAGCCCAGATCCCCTCACCTCATCCATGTTCCTGTTCCTTCAAAGCATGAAGGAGTCTGGCAAAGGGCCCATCTCTCCCAAGATCCTTTTCAACCAGCTGTGTCAAAAGTATGTTTTCACTGACACATTTTGGAAATAAATCTTCCTTAGCTTCAAGGAGACATTTTTGTGATAAGCATTGTTCTTCAAAGTTGTTGTTTTCAGACAAAACTTTTTTTATTTTTTTAGTTCAGCTAACTGATTTATCTTAATTAAAAGCAGATTGTACAAAAATGACAAAAGGTATTTTTTTTACTTTTGGGAAAAAATTGTTGGATGTTTTGTGTGGTTGTCAGAGGGTTGCATAAGGGCTGCCAAGGTGTCATTATTATTCCTTTTAAGTGTAATGGCATCAAGTGTTTTGGGTACTGGATGGTTGCTAGGATGTTTTTGAGAAGTTGCCATTTGGCCAAAGTGGCCACCCGCAAATCTTTGTGGCGCTTGATATGGCACCGCTAATATGTTTTCATGTTTGTACTTTGATGTTATCATTGTTCTTTTTAGTATTACCATGTTTCATTGGAGTATAACACCATTTTACCAATTTTTTGTAGTATGATGCAGTAAGAACAGTCAGTGAATCGCATTGTTGCTGCATGGTTAGCAGTTTCCAGGTTATGCTTTAAATTTAATGAACGGCTGGTTGGATCCCCTGTTTTGTGGGTTGGTTTTTACAATGGTTCACTGGCTGTTGTGTGAACGTGCGGAATGGTTGGTTGGCTCGGGCAAGAGCCTGCCAGGCAGTTGGGTGTCTCTCTGGTGCTGCTGTGATATGAACTCAGGTACTGTGCCTTTATCAGACCTCGGGGTTGGCATATGTGTACATGTGCATTCAACTCACCTGGCACCATCTTGGCATGAAGCACAGCTATTCGTTTTAGTATAAAATGTGTTTGTGCCTACATGCCCAGGTATGTATGTGTTTTAATAAAAAGTTTCCAGTTATTGGCAATTACTAAAAAATCCTCATTCAAGGCTATGTTGTTATACACAAACTCTTTTATGTATGGGTATTTACACACAAAAACACGTGAAAGCATTGACACACTAAAGTGACCTATAATCTGTAACCTTCTCAGCACTGCGGACTCTCATTCACAAGATCACACTCCAGAGAAGCAACTCTGGGTTTTTATAGTGAGATGGGGTCAAGAGAGAGCCTTGTGTACAGCGCCACATATCTGTGTGCCTGTGTGATCCAGCATGTCCTTGACAGGAAAGGTACTGTGTGTTTATTTCGCCGTTGATGGGCAGACGGCGGGTCACAGCTGCTGGTCTGATAGGGTACTTGAACTAGTGCGCCGTCTTAAACATCACCTTGTATGTTTGCCGCATTGGACAATATGACGGCATGGCGGCCTTTGGTTTCGAGGACATCGTTTTTGAAGGTGGGACGGACACCACTTTAAAATGGGTGAGGAAACAAGTGGTGTGTGTTATGCAGCTGAGTGCTGTTGGCACGATGGATGTAGGGCCTGGTCACCCTGCCAGTTGGACAGATCTGAGTGGTACCAGCGCCAGCAGTGATCAACTGCACTGTCTGCTGGACCACACACTGTTCCTGGTGCCAGTGAGGGTCCCAGCCTGTAAACACACACAAATATATATTTATGACTGCTATTTTTATAACTACATTTGAGTCATGAGCTACAACCAGAATTCTTGTCGATATTGTTGTTAGTGTTTGTCTTGTAAATAGTTGTCTTGTTTAGTGTTGTCAATATAGTTTACATGGATGTTGATGCAAAATATATCAAGCAGAGGAATGCTGAGAGGAGCAGTGACTTCAAGGACGGTGGTCTACAATTTTGTTGCTTATTTATTCCACAGACTCAATTTATAAATTCAATTCAACTCAAGGATTCTCAAGTCATTATTTACAGACTTTTTTGGTGGACCTTTAAGATTTTTATAAAACATGACCTCTACTTTCATGAGCTTCGAAAACTAGCATAGTCTATAGTTTTTTTGATCTTGTAAAGTTCAAGACTTTATTTAACTGCATGGCTCTTTTAGAACATCTTTCCATCTTTTAGATTCATCTTTGCTTTATGAAAAAAAATCCTATATGCTTATACATGCTGTGAAGATGTAAAAATAAAAAGGCATTTGGTTATATTATTATTGTAAATTAATATTTAAAATAATTAATGAAATAAGCAATGATATAACAAGTATTGAATTATTTTTTATTTTTAATAATTGAATTATTTATATAATGCATATTTGAATTGTAACATTTTAGCTTTGTATTAAAAATGTTAAATCTTTATAAACTTAATAAATAGAAAGAGTATAAGTCTATGAAATAAGTATAAATATGTAATTTGCTGTTTTTTACATAAATTATCCTACTTAATGTGAAGAACATTGTGTAAAAATATAACCTTGATCTCCTTTAGATCTCCTTAGTTAGGCCTTAACCTGAAATCATATTTTATTTAATGGTTCATATCAAACTTTGATGCTTGTTATTTTTAAAAATGTTGTTTTAAAACTTAGGTCCGGTTTCATAGACTGGGTCTCATATTTGATCTGTGTCTGAAAGTCTACCGATCTTTGATTAACTATTTGATAGACAAAAACTGTGGGACATGAATTTGAATGTGCCTCATCAAGACTGCATGTTTTATAGACCTGTGAGTTTTGTATTTACAGGAGTCTTGGACATTGAACTGATGCAATTCAGCTTGTGTGTTTAACATTGTGATGGCCCAGCTTCTGGTACTAACTCATCCGCTGTTAATTGTGTTAGTGGTTGCATCTGTTCGTCTGTGGCAGGGCCATATTGGTTGCACCGCTACAGGCTCCTTCCTCTCTTCTCTTGAACTAGAATGAGCTTTAACATTGTTTGTCTCTCTTTCCACCTTTAGCTCAATAGAGCTATTCTCACCCATCAGCACATCCTTCATAACACATCCAAAAACTGTTTTGAAACATCAGACAACACACAGTTGTCTTTGAATTACATGTATATTGTCAAATCATGACGCAATTGGTGTAGTTTGCAAAATATTTGGTCATGTTTCTTATCAGTGTACGTAAGAGACTTTACATACAGTGCATAATGCTGGACAATGCTTTGCCCAGCCTGTCCAAGCATAACATACCCTATTTCACTGACTTGGTCAGATGGACAACCAAGTGTTCTGACTTAACCCAACACCTTGACCTGCCCCTTTACCCTTGGGTTTATCACCAGGCAGAATGCCCTGACCAGCTATCCAACAGTATCGCTGGCTCTGCACAACAGGTTGATGCAGGGTCGGCTCCAGATGCCCATATGGACCTCCACAGCTGGCCCACATCTGGTCTGGGCTGCCCATCAGAGAGGTAGATGTCTCTTAAACGGCCAACACATTTTTCCGCTAGATTTAGTGCAGAGTTTGCTGGGAGGAAGGACAAGCATATCTACATGTCCTCTGTTCAGCAGTCTGGCATGTTTGAAATGGCCTTGTCTGGTTCTGTTCTGTATGTCTGTAATTTAAGTAAATTTGGGCCTCAGGCATAGAACTCGCATGAAGGACACAAAACTATGACAAGTGTTTTTAGGGCACTTTGAAAATTTTTATTACACTTTTGCACTTAAACTCTTAGGGTTTAAGAAACAATTAACTATTTAAAATTTATTTTGGTGCAAGCATTTAAACATTAAATATCTGCGTTGGAAACCGTTTCGTTAAATTTTAAAGCTTAAACGTATAAATACTCATTCAGGCTGCTTTTAATATTTAGTGCATTCAAATGCCGAAAAATAAATAAATATTGCTCAAATTCCAATCCTGTGATGAGTAAATCTTTAAAAACAGAAATTTAGTTAAAGCTTGAAATAATATTTTATATATTTTAGTTTTGTTTGAAAGTGCATGTGTGGCTGTGTGTGACTGACCTCACAACTGGTTGAATGAAAGTTGTTATGAGGAAAATATAATGACTGCCTCTAGGATCCTGAAACCAGCTGAGAGACAGCAAGAGTCATCAATGAAAAGGCCTTGAGAGAAGATTATGTTCCTCTGCTCTCGTCTTTAGACTTCTATTTGCTGCTGATTGGTTTTTGTGTGGGGCTAATTGGTGTTTACGTGACTTTGGCTCCTTTTGTCCACGTGGATGTATTTAAACTTGTGCCAGTGTGTTACTTGTGACAGAAAATCTAATTCTGTGCCTTGTGTGTCTCTTCAGGGCCCCTCGATTTAAAGGTTACCAGCAACAGGACAGTCAAGAATTATTACACTACCTTCTGGACTCTGTGAGAGTTGAGGAGACCAAGGTGAGAGTGAATTTTAAGTCCTTTCCAAAAACGAATCACAACCTTAAAAAAGACACCATCTGAGTGGCTGACCTTTGTCTTGTAGACGCACGGGTAGTTTGATAGAGTGATTCTTTTCTATGGCTTTGACTTGTGGTTCTTATTCTGGACATGTCCAGCGCCAGGGGCCAACACCCATGCAATCCCACCAGTGGCCCTCACTGCCCAATAAAAGCGGGTGCAGAATCGGGCGACGAGCCCCGGGGCCAGCCAGGCCCATTCAGACCCGTGAATGTGGACAGTTGTGCCACTTAGAAACCTTGCAAGTGGCGCAACTGGCCTCATTGTGCACCCTGGGAAACAAGTCAGCTGCTTGCTGAGGCTTTGTGATGGTGCTTCATCCCCACCCATCTCCTTCCTTCCCTCCCTCCACACTTATGGGAGGCTGAGAGGGAGAACATAGGGACAATCTGCCTTAAGTGCTTCACGTTATCTCGGTATGTGTGATTTGAAGACAGCGTAAACTGTATTTCTGATAGTTTGCTGAGGCATTTAAACAATAGAAGAAAATAAACATAAAATAAAAATGAATTATTTTATTGGTGTTTTGCAGTACAAATACCATATAAAAAATAAATCAAAAGACAATTTCCTTATAAGCAAAATCTTACTTTAACTTGAATTACTTAAAGCAAGCAAAAATTCAATAGTGGGATGGAAAACATATACTCGAATTGTATTAACTTACTTTTTTAAGTTACTTAAATTTACTTAATTCCTGATATTTTTTTCTCGACTTAGACTAAAACATACAGAATTACTATACTTTATTTAAGCCTATTTATATGACCTAGCATGTAAAATCCAGATGTTTGTTAGTTAGTAGTTTTATAATCTGATTATGGGATAAGCACAAAAGTTAGATTTTTTTTCCATTACAATGTGAATCTTTCATATGTGCTAACTCTGGCGGTATTTAACATATCCTGTTTAAATTTTCCCATAATATACTTTACATTTAATTGATGATTTTTTTTGTAGAATATATCTAAATCTGTATCTAAACTGAGAAATTACATGTAAAATGCACTGGGGGGTCCCAGAGTCTAAGACTGCTAGGAAAAAAATATTTATTATTTGTTTAAAAAATGTTCTTTACTTCTAAATTTTCACTTTACTTCAAATTTTAATTGTAAGTCCAATTGAATAATTAGTATTTATATGTCCACTTTTTATTTTAACACCGTGCACCCAAGCTGGCATGACATTTACAAGGTTGTGCAAAGCCTGGTCCATGTTAGCCCAGCATGATTTAAACATATTTCAAAGATCATTGTGTGTGTTTCTATGGGAGCAAGGAAATTAACATAACACAAATGACACAGATATGCTTAGAATTCATAAGTGACATAGAAATTTACTTACTTTTGATTATTGACCTTCAGCACAACCTTAAATAATCCAAATATATTTAAATGCCATACTCTTTATTTGATTTCGGAATATTTTGTTGACATCCAGGTGAAAATACCCGCTTTCGTACTTTTGAAAACCACCATATATGCAAAGTAAAAACATAATTAAATTTGATAATTCAAAAGAAGTTATGCTTTATTTAAGATCTTAACATTAATGATTGATTGCTTAAAAACTTGTATAGCGCTATAATGCAATGAAGCCGAGTCCTTAAGGTAGTCACCAAACATAGACACCACAATATTTATGTTGATCAGCCAATAGGATCAGTGCTCACAATATGCTAATTAACATCAATGAATTATAACCAATTAGCTGTTGAATGAAAATGCTAAGAATGAGCTGCTCAAGTGAGCTCAACTTCTTAAGAGTGTGCGGTGGCCTAGTTATTTTAGAATGTGTGTGTTTTTGTGATTAATTAGTGTGTGGTGCGAGGGGGTCCGACGTAGACGGGGGTTTGGGGGACTGAGTGACTGAAGGAGAGGGATTAGTTGGGCTTTTGACCTAAATAGCTCATCCCGAGCGTGGGGACGGGACAATGGAGGAAACCCGTCGAGCCCTATAGCCACAGCCACCACGGCCAATTATGTATTGATTGGTGCTTTACTGTGACGGTGTCGACCAACAGCTCTCTCACCAACAGAGTCACTGATCATGTCACCTCTCATTAAGACCACAGGAACCCTCGCCTATAGATGTCATTGATGTTGTATTCACAGCATATACAGTGCTTTAGAAAATGCTTGAAGGACACACGTTTGGCCTTGCCTTTTAGTGTGATTTATTTGTTTACTTGTTTTTGTTTGTGAAAAATGTTTTTCTTGTGTTAACTGTAAGTTTAAAGGTGAAGGTTATAAAAACCCCTATGTATTTATTGATTGTTTGCTCATGACAATTGAATCGTTGTCTGACAATATGGCATCATTTTGTGTTTACATTGACAGCGGATTAAAGCGGGCATCCTCAAAGCTTTTAACAACCCCACTGAGAAGACTGCTGATGAAGAGACCAAACGACAAGTGAAGGGTGCTTCACCATTTCACTCCCCATCATTCAGAACAGTGTTGCCATCTAGTGACAGCTGGTGTTCACATCCAAACTCTATTCCAATAATACATCATACGATTTATCTTCTACTTAAAATATTTAAGTTTAATTGAAATGCACAACGTTAATATTTGATGTCTTACATGTTTCTTGTCATCTACAGCTTATGGAAAGGATGGTGTAAGAATGAATTTTGTTGATCGTATTTTCGTTGGAGAACTAACCAGCACTATAATGTGTGAAGAGTGTGAACATGTGAGCATATTTTTCTTTTAAATGTTCAACAAATAGATATGCACAGCTGTGGGAAAAATTAGGAAACCATTTCAAAGACTGTTTTTTATACTATTTTACAAATTTTTTACTATTTTTACTCATTTACTATTTATGGGTATGTGTTTGGGTTAATTATTATTTTGGTGTTATGTTGGAGATGCTTTTAATCCATCCCATTGCCGCTGGTTGACCTTGTTATTTGGAATGGTCTCTTTTTTCTGCAGGTGTAGGTACAAACCATGTGATTTTTGCAAGCCTTTATTTTCTTTTTTAAAATACAGAAATGATTATAATAAAACACAGTGCCTCACTATAAAGTTCTACTATTTAATAATTAATGTTGGCCTGCTTCACTTTAGATTTCTACTGTGAAGGAAGCATTCATTGATATTTCACTTCCCATCATAGAGGAAAGGGTAAGATAATCCACATTTTAATCCTTTGACCATTTTATCAAATTTGGTCATCATTTACTCACCTATAAGCTGTCTGTTTAAATTTTTTAAGATAAACATAGCTGGAGAAATTTGGAAGAATTCTTATAGCCAAACAGTTCTTGGACGTCATTAACTACCATAGTAGGAACACTTTGTATTTTTTGTTCTGTTAAACAATCGGCTTCTGCTGAAATATTTTAAGGAATGTAGAACAGACTATCAATAGCATCTAAGAACTGTTTGGTTTCAAGCATTCGTAAATATTCAAAGCAACTTCAGAAAGAGTAATTCATAACATCATTTTCATTTTTGGATTAGCTATCACTTCAACGGTTTCTTTTTATAGTAAAATGGTCCTTTTTGCTTAGATTTCTAAGCCCTCAAATCCAGCTAGACTGGGAAAAAGTGGGCGGGACCAAGACATTTTGGGTTCCCATGGCGATGACTCATCAACTGCCCATTCGCAGGCCAATAAAAACACTAGGAGGATGAGCGGACAGGTAAGTGGAGCAATATTGAAATCTGTATTATAAGAATACACACACACATATATATATATATATATATATATATATATATATATATATATATATATATATATATAACCGTATTCATACACAAAGATGTGATTATATCCTACTGCTTGTCTATCAAAATGAGAATTAAAGATTTGAATGTGTCCTCAGAAACCACAAAGCCGACATTCGTCTACTTCTCATGATGAGAGGGGAGCAGAGTCTTTATCTAGCCGTCAAGAGGAGGAGGTCTTTTTGTCTGGGCGTGGTGTAGCCACTTACCCAGCTGATACAGCAGGCAGCCAATCAGACTGCAGCGATAAGGATTCCAACCTGGACAGTAGTAATGATGCAGACAGCGAGGCCTCTGAGAGTGAATGGTCTCCACGAATCCCATCCACACCGTGTCACAGCAGCACCTCAGAGAAAATCGTCACAACAACCACGGCCACAGCGACACACAATGCAAAGCCTAACCTGATCCAAAGCTCGACCAACCTTCCCTCTCTTAGACCTCAACAGGGTGGTGCTGTGGAGCAGCTTGTCAGTGCTGTGTCCAAGCTGGGCCTGGTGCACACTTCAGCTGACACTCTGCCTGTGATCCACAGCCCAGATGAGCAGACAGAGAACCGAGACAGGGAGAGAGAGCGTCAGCACCATCAAGGAGCCTTTCAAGCTCTTTGTAACAGCTACACACCCAGTTCCAAAGAGTGCTCTGTGCAATCCTGCCTGCACCAGTTCACATCTGTCGAGCTGCTCATGGGCAACAACAAACTGCTTTGTGAGAACTGCACTGAGAGGAGGCAGAGACAACTGAAGAGAAGTAGCGCTGCAGGTTAGAAGTCTGTTTATGCTGCAAATATTACAGGTTTTTCCAGATTTTACGTAGTGATAGTTCACCCAAAAAATAAAAATTGTGTCACTATGCATCACTACATCACCCTCTATTCATTTGAAACAAGCATGACTTTTATTCTTTTGCAAAGCACAAAAAAGATATTTTGATGAAAGTTGATAACCGAACTGTGGTGTCATCCATTTACTTCTATTGTAAGCATACAAAAACATTGAAAACGAAGTTTGAAGGCTTTTTAAATACAGGACTAAAAATTGCATTACCAAAGTTGCTTTAATCTACATCTTACACCTAGTACTTTATATTTCATGTTTGTTGTAGATAAGAAGGCCGAGAAAGTCTACACCAGTGCCCGTAAGCAGATGCTTATCTCCGCCCTTCCTCCAGTGGTCACCCTTCACCTGAAACGCTTTCATCAGGTGTGAATCTCCTAAACATAACAACACAGTCTTTTAATTTTAAATTAAGAATATAATGTTTATTTCAATTACATTTTCGTTGCGTTCTAAATCATTTGCTGGTCACTGAGCTTCCAACAAAAATGTTAGTTATGGTGCAACATAGCATGTTTTGTGCTTCACATACCCGTGTTCTTTCAGGCTGGGATGAATCTGAGGAAAGTTAATAGACATGTGGAATTTCCTCTTATCCTGGACCTGGCACCATTCTGCTCTGCCACTTGCAAGGTAAAGATCACGGTTACCAACATCAGTTAATGTGATGTTAAATTCCACACAATTATTCAATGTTATTGATTTTGTTTTCATGGCAGAACCTTGGATCGGGGGAGCGTGTGCTTTACAGCTTGTATGGCATTGTGGAACACAGCGGATCGATGCGAGGGGGGCACTATGCGGCATATGTGAAGGTCCGCAACCCCGCGCGTAGAACTGAACAGCGGAAAAACCAGTCAGGTACAAGGCTTCTGCCTATCATAGTCAACATGTAATCCTCAATGATTTCTGAAAAAAATTTAGGTAAACAAAGTATTTTTGTTATCCCACAATTGGAACCCTTAGTCGCTACATCCTTGTAGATGTGGCTTGTTCAGTTGTATTGTTGTTGTTGTATTAAATCTATTGCTCTCAAGGCGAAACCTAGCTTTTATCTGCAGAAGATTGAGTGAAAAGCTCATAGACTGAGTTGAGCAAATCGATTTTTATTTCAGTGGTAGTTAGACACAGTAGGCTGTATTGTTGCAAGGCTATCGTGAGGTCACAAGCCCAATACAATCCGTGAAAGACTTGCTGAACAGCAACAGGTCTTTGTCTTTCTTGTGTACATTTGGGATTTGTATCACGGCTGCTAGTGCAATCAAATGTGTAACGCTCTACTGTACTTCCCTTACAACAATATTGTGTTTTGTGTTTCAGGTCCCAGAGATGCCAGTTCTGCACCCCAAAGTCAGTGGGTTTATGTTAGCGACACCAACGTGCAGACTGTACCGGAGTCCAGAGTGCTGAACTCTCAAGCTTATTTGCTCTTCTATGAAGAGCTGCTGTAGAGCTGGACTGACGCGTGAATGCAAGACGTTACAGATAAATGCTGGCAACAGACAATATCAGCTTGGACAACAGCTGGCAACTGCATGTCTTATCCCTACATAAAAGAAGTGTTCTATATACTGTATTTATAACAAGCTTGGCCATTAGACCCCAGGTATTATTCATTAAGCAAAGTTGACCTGAATAAGGATTGGACAATGGGAATAATTCATATAGATGTAAAATAATATTATAGATTTAAAGTATTTATAACATGTTCTGTTTGTTAAATGGTTATTTTGCCGGTTAATTTTCGCAAGAGTGATTTAGGAAAACGTGTATAATATAGATATAATACAAGTAGGACATAGGAACAATATTGTTGTCATAAAAATATTTACTTTGTCTATTGAAAGGGAACTTCTGCGACATCACTTTTCCCCTTGGATTATACAATATCCCACAAACGTATATACACACGTGATGGATTGCTTGGAGACAATACTACATTTACGAAGTTGCCTGGTTACCCTGTAATAAATTATCACTTGTCAATTATTATTTTTTTAGCTTTGGTTTAAAATAGAGTTGTGCTTTCATTACATTTGAGATTTCATTAGATTATTTTTTGTTAAAGATTTTGTTAATATATTTGGTTTAAGGTATTATATACAGTATTCCAACATAGATAGACCTAATGGTTTTTGAGTTATACAAAAACATAGGTAGACCTAATGGTTTTTGAGTTATACATAAACATAGATAGACCTAATGGTTTTTGGTGTGATACAATTCGTTTATTTTTAGTTGCAGAGTTGAATCTATTTTTTTATTTTCCTCTAAATAATTAAACCTACGCCAGTATCTGCAGTTTGTGAGGGAAATGCATGTTTTAAAGTATTACAACCTTAATTCATAAAGAAAGCATAAAGAGAATGGTATATGAACTAAATTAGCAATATACATAATATACTGTATCATTGTATATAGAATGGGTACCATGGGTTCTATAGTGTTTATTTGATTTACTGGCCAGATATTGTTACACCTCTTAATTGTGATGTCTGTGATCTGATTGTGTTAGTAATTTAAATACATTTAATTGAATATTTGAACACTGGCTTTGAGTGAATTTTCCGAGATTCTGAATTGTTCTTGGGCTTTTACATCATCCTCGGCATCTCTGTCGCCACAAATCTCAGAATGCCATTTTCAGTATATACATGCCAGCCATTTGGCGTGACGGGTGCAAAGGTGTGCTGTTTTAGAACATGTCCCTGACTGGTGAAGAAGAGGTGGGTGTGGAATGGAGAAAAGGGCAACGTCAGAATTCATTTTGTTCTCATAATTCTGTGACATTCACATCAAGCTGTAAGGCTGTTATAACTTACAACCTTGTATACAGACACCAACAAGAATGTGAAATCTTTGTGAAGTATGTGTGTGTGTGTCTAGTTTAAAGCAGGCTTCAAGGACATTGTTTTTGCAGATCAGATGTGATTTAATACGAGTTAATGACAGGATGTGTTCCCTCAGTCTGAAGTGACGGAGGAACCTGATATGGGAGACGGGTGGAGCTGCTTTTCCTCTCAAAAGAACCCGCTGAATTGGTAGAAAGATCACTCGCCTGCCAGTTAGAGATACAGTACATGCCCTAAAATAAATGCCATGACATGTTGTTGGGGTGGCATGTCACATAGCTCCAGGGCAGACATAACAAGTGCTTTTGAAGGATGATGCTTGTTATCTTTTTGATCCAGATGTGTTTGCTGGAGAACACAACAGCATATCCAACATTGTCACTCTTTGTAATGTGAATCTGTCTGTTTGGAGTGACAGGGTGGGATTCTTATTTCTAAACAGTTATATCCCATAAATAAAACAAGAAGTCAATGGTAGATATCACAAACCTCAAGTGATTAAAGTGATTTTTTTTTATTGCAGGCCTTTTTATATTTATTTATTGTATTAAATATGTCAGTGAGCTATTTGTTTGATTTGAAACTACATTAATTCTTATTTAGTTTCAGGTTTAACTTAATACAACTCTCTAAAGTTTAAAGCACTTTACTGAATAATGGTAGCCTTTGTATATAAATGTATGGGGTTGAAATCAATTTGTTTTATTTATAGATAGATTTTAAATAATATAAATTTATATTATTATTTATATGATATACATTTTGATGATCTAACTGATCACACTTTTATTTTACATAGTAGGACTTTATATGTTAACATTCCACATGTTGAGGTCATCAAATCTGGTTAAATAATCAAACTTTTTTTATGTTTACCTAAAATTCTTCCTGTTGATTACAGAATGGGCAAAATATAAACCCCAAATGTTGTTGATATGATGAATACACTTGACTGAGATTCTCTCAATATTCACAATCTATAAATTTAGTGATTATTTAAATTAAGTAATTAGTTGTTATTTTTATTTTATTTTAATGTAATTGATCATTTTAATTGTTTTTTATCATTCTTGAACTATTTTACTCCCCCACAAGGTTTATTTTATTTTCATGTTATAACAATAACAAGCGCTAGGGGGCGTGTTCTGCGGGGTCACTCTGGTCGCTTTTGTTTCCGGTTCATCATTTCATCGCCATTTTACTGCTGAGAGTGTCAGAAACTGGAGAGGTAAGAAAGCGAAATGTGTTTGTAATTTTTTTATTTATTTCAATTTATTTCAATAAAAATCAGATGCAGAAATCACTAACTACGTGTATGTGTGCGTTTAACCAGCGCAAAAAGTCCAGTCGTGTTTATTAACCGTTGTTATAATGTTGTAGCAGTGCGGCCTAACGTCTCCTCATCTGCTCTTACGTCGACGATAATGTCGGTTTAATCTGTGACGTAATACCAAGCAAAATACAGAGACACGTTTCCATAAAACTCATTGTAGACAAATTGTTTTGCATTTAAAGAATTAAGTCGTGGAGTTTGCAATTGTTGAAATATTAGTGTCTCTTGGCTTGTTGTGTATGTGTATGTGTTTGGGTGCTGGTATGAATTCACACATGTTTTCATTTCATTCTGTGATTTTCAGCTTCATTCTACACATTTAATGTGTTGTGTTACAGTCTCCAGATATTAAAAGCTGAATGATGTGGGACCAGGGAGGACAGCCCTGGCCTCAGTGGCCCCTTGGATCACAACAACAATGGATGCAGTCTTTTCAACATCAGCAAGATCCTGGTAAAACTTTGTTTCCGCTGAGCTGTCATTCATCACTGTTATGTAGTTTAATGCATGTCTGTTGTTGTTGCAGGTCAAGTGGACTGGGCCGCTTTGGCACAAGCATGGATTGCACAAAAAGAAAACACCGGAGTTCCCGAACCACAGAGTATTCAGCCGAATGGCCAGGATATGCAAAACATCGAGCCCCCAGCCCATAATAACCACGGGAGCTTCCCGAGTGATCAGAATTTTGGTAGAGTTTGGCAATCAGGTAAGATTAACCAACTTAAAGTCAGTGACTTGCCTATAGGTATGGGATGATTATAGCATCGTAGATTTCTAAGATAAAGTTTTGATCATAATTGTTGGTTTGTTTATAGAGTGGGGAATGCACAGCCAGCCTCCACCGCCTCCCCCTCCGGAACAAGCGTGGATTCCTCCAGGCCAAGCGCCGATGGAAGTCGTCAACCCATCGGAGGACAGTAACAGTCAGGATAGTTTAGATTTTCCTGTAGACTCGCACCATAGGGGCTTTCCTTCAAACAACCATGGATTCGGGGGTCAGCCTGAACCGTACTCTATGGGCCCAGTTGCTGTCAATCAATTTGATTATCAGGTATGTGTTTCAGTTATAAAGTTTTATCTATTTTTTTTTGTTTCTTTACAAATCCATCATATTTATAACCATTTATAATAGCATGGAGCAGCACCCACCGGGACGGCGTATGGACCGCCCTCAACCGGGTTTCACACACCATTCTGGCCTGACAGACCTCCGAACCGTACAGACCGTCTTCCTGCCTTCAGACCAGAACACCCCAGATCCCCAAACCAGCTGGCTATAAAACCAGAGGCGCCTACACTCGGTGAGTACTTGGAAGACTGTTTATGTCATATCTCTGGTGTAGAATATAACGCATACAAGTGTTGTGACTTGAGCGTTCTTGGTCTAGATGCTGTTAAAAGGAGGACACTACCTGCATGGATTCGAGAAGGCCTTGAAAAGATGGACCGTGAGAAGCAAAAGAAGTTGGAGAAGGAGAGGATGGAGAAAGAGCGTGCTGAAATGGCAAATAATGAAAGCGAAATGGTAGAGGAGGAAGGTGATGGGCCTCGGTTGCCACGCAAAAGCAAATTTGTAAGCATATTTTTCTTTACCTGCTTACAGGGAAGGAACCTGCTGAGGTTATCTTTGCAACTGTTGTCCCAGGGTTTACTGACACACTCAAATCTTTAGTATGGGATGGGTCACCCCAAAAAGATATGACTTTATTTTTGGGTGAACTATTCCTTAAGTTCCTTTCGTTTTTAGCCGTTGCAAAAACAGGCCTCCCACATTAGCCATATCAAGAATTCGGCGCTTAGCTCATCTACAGAATTCCTGTCTCTAGTCCAACCATCTACTCCATTGATTTAGGACAGTGACGATGAAGATGGTGAAGAAGATGATGCTGGAGATGATGGAGTATTAATGAGGAAACAAGAGTTTGCCGGAAGAGTCTCTCCCCCAGTTCAAGAAGATCTAGATGAACCGGAGATGACAGAGGAGGAAAAAGAGTTTCAGCTGGTATGTACCTTCTGTTCTTTCTCAACTCTTACCTGCCCACATCTATGACTTGCTGGTCACTATAATCATCCTTTCTTTTTCCCCTCCATAGATGTTTATGACTAAAACACTTCTCACCGAAGTTCTCCTTGAGGTCACAAGTGAGGAGATTCAGCAGGTGGCCAAAGAAACACATCGCAAAGCCGCTAAAGGTCTGCTCCCGTTCTCTTCTGTCCATGCAACAGTGCCTTCAAGTTTAATTCTGGGGAAGAGACACTGTTCCGCAGAAATAACACTTGCTTATGTTTGACCAATATATGAAGCATTTTTGTCTGACTGATGCATCATGATAATACTGCATTGCAAGCCAAAATGAAATTCCTCAGCAGCCATTCTCTGCTAATGCAACAGAAGATGAAAACAAACCCCAGAGGGAGGGTGTAAATGGTCACATAAACAGTTTATGTTTGCCAAGACTTTCAAAGGGTCCTCAGCATCTGAATCTATTCCCACATTTACTTCCTGTTAAACGCACTCTATCGTCTATGTGTGCGCCAGACAACGTTTCATTTTGACTGTGATACTGCATTAGTACAGACTGGTTCTCTTCTCCACTGTTTGCCTTCTCTGTGTGCCAGACTTTGTGTGATAACCTTCTTTTCTCTCCATCTTTTTATTTTTGTTATTGTTTCATTTGTTTTGCCGAAGGCAGCTCTTATGAATAGTGCATATACCCTCATCTCTAGAGACTCTTGCCTATGCGAAAAGTGGTGGCTGTATATGTTTTAACATGTTGTTCCTGTTGTTGATGTGAATCAAAGCTCCTGCAAAACAGCTGGCACAGTCAAATGCACTGGCTTCTCTCACCGGCCTCGGTAAGTGTTCATACTTTTTAAATCATGGGGGGGGGGGTGTAGGGCGGTAAGGGGGACATTTCGGAGCCTGGCTCTTTATTTTTCTCTTTTGTCAATTCTCTAATGAACTTGAAGAGTTCAGGAAGCAAGTTGGTTAGATAACAACAACATTGTCAAGTCATAATAGGACAGATTGAGTGATGATATTATTTTTAAGCATGCATCTTTACATGAGGTTGGATGCTTTAGAATAATGTAGTCGAGTGGATTAGGAAAGTGCTGCTGTAAGTGATATCTGTTATAAGAGGGGGGCTTTGTTGCTGCAGGCGGGCTGGGTGAGTACGGCTCAGACGAGAGTGAGGATGAAGAGCGCAGCGCCAAGGGTTCAGACTCCTCGGACACAGATGATGAGGAGCTCCTGCATCGCATCCGTCAGAAACAGGACGCTTTTCGTCGCAAGGAGAGAGAGCAGCAGGAGAGGGTGGCGCTGGAGGCTCAGACGGCTAAAGGTATGTTTTTGGCTTTTAAAGAGAGGGTTCACACAAAAAGCCACTTCTGTCATTTTAGCGTTATTCCAAATCTGTATACAAAAATTTAACAGAAATTTTTTCACCACACAAATACAATTTTACAGGTTTTGAGGTTAAGTAATTCATGACAGAATAAAAAATTTTGGGCAAACCATCCCTTTTTATTGGATATAAAAAGTCTTGTCAAAGGTGTATTCTATTCTACACAAATCTTTGTATTTGTGTGTTTGTTTTTCAGAAGAGTTGGCATCAAACAGAGAAAGAGCAAATTATGAGGAGGAACAGTCAGATTTAAAACACAAACAGGAAGTTAGAGAAAAAGAGGCGGAGCCTATAGCAGAGCGTCGCAGGTCACGCAGCGAGCCAGAGGTTAGTGAGGTCAAGCGTGCAGCTTCAAGTAAAGATCATACAGCTCGTAACGGAGGAAGTGCAAGCACTTCGCCTAGTGCGCGACGGAGTCACAGCTCAAGTTCTAACTCTTCGAGCAGCAGATCTTCTTCATCTTCCTCATCCTCAGCCTCCTCTCGCAGTTCCTCACATTCCTCGTCTCCTCAGAGAAAGAGGCGACGTAGTCGTTCCACCTCCCGTGGGACTCGCAGACGCAGCCGAAGTCGCAGCTCTCGCAGACATCAGTCGCGTGACAAGGGCAGAGATAGGAGGCGGAGCAGCCGTGCCCGCAGTTCAGAGCGCTCCTCGCATCACAGGAAGCGCAGTTGCTCGCGGCAGCGTAGATCCAGCAGAAGTCGAAGGAGCAGGTCTAAAACCAGTCGCAGCAGAAGCAGAGACAGGCGGCGCAGTAGAGACCACAGGCGCAGTCGAAGTCGCAGTACAAGCCGGAGCAGGCGGAAACAAAAAGGTTCTAGTAGGGACAGAGAAAGGAGGAAAGAGAGGAGCCGAAGCCACGAGAAGGATAAGAAGAAGAAAGACAAAGATTTAGATAAAAAGAAAGATAAACAGAAGGGCAAAGAAAAAGAGAGCAGCTCGGTAAGGGAGGAAGAGAACGTTGGCAAATCCAGGAAGAAAAAAGAAACCGAGAACGCAGATTCCCGAAGCGAGAAGTTTTCCCGCCAAGACAGTAAAAGTAGCAAGAAAGGCTCCGCCAAATCTAGCAGGAAGTACTCGGATTCAGAATCAAGTAGGAGCAGGTCCCGTTCTCCTGAGGTTAGCAAAGATAAGAAATCTAGAAAATCTAAACGTAGTAGATCAAGGTCAACGGAAAGATCTCACAAGTCTGGTAAGAAGGCAAGCCGCAAACACAAGTCTAAGTCACGATCAAGGTAGTATCCCTTTTCTTTCTATTTATTTATTGTTTTAACTGTCTGTGAGTGAATGATCAGATTAATTAAGCTTGTCTGTTGCTATTATTACAAATAAAATTTCAACTTTAATGGTTGCTTTATAGGCTTTCACATGTAATGTTAAATGTGTAATTAATTGAAGTGTCCACAAAAGGTGGGTTTTGTCTCCTAGGTGCTGTTTGACATGTGACTGATGTTATTTCCCCCTTTTTCTTCATGTGACGTGCTGGTGATTTCACTAATGGTCTGTCCCCCGTTTCTGTTCCAGGTCCACATCTCCCAGTCGCCGCAAGCGCTGAGGGGGCACAGTCTGCCTCTGATCTGTGCACTTCTTTTAAATTCCATGAGTTAACAAGCTTGTCTCATTATCGAGGCAACATTGTAGGTGAACTCTCCACTCCAAACCCTCTCTCTGCTCCCATTTGTAAATACATGCTATTTTTAAGTGTCGTCTTCAGAAAAGGAGATTTTGAATGAAAGATTTTGACTTGTGATATGCAAGATTAAGCATTTAAGTAGTCAATAGCATCTTGAAACTGTAACATTTTAAAAAAACAGAGGAAACACAACAGGAAATAAATTCTCGTTTAATGTAAATTGTCTAATAAAACAATGATTCTTTCTGTCTCAAGTGGCTGGTGTGTTTTCTTTTTATGTTATATCATGTTATGTGTTTCAAATGATTAATATTAACTTGTGATAACTAGTTTTTGCGTTGGCTTTAAAACAGGATAGAAGTGTTCTGTATTAACTTAACTGTATTAAATTTGGACCCATCTCAACCTCCAGATGTCAATGTCCTTAAGAAACATAAAATGCACAATTAAACCTGATATTTGGAGAACATAAGAATAAGATATTGTCCTTTCTTTAGAAAAGATATTTAAAACTATAAGCTTGAGTCTGAAAAATAAATGCATTTACTTTATAAATTAAAATATTTACAACATTATGTGCATAAGAGAAGTATTGTCTAAATGTGTATATTATAAGTATTCAAAATAAATAAATCATTTCTCTCTGCATAGATGTGTGCTTGTTTAACATACCAGCACAGAAACTGATCATTTACTCAAATCTTTGATTGGTTTTATCTCACAGAATTGTGTTTGACAGTCAGACTAGGAACGATTGTTTGGGTTGAAGTTTCTCCTCCGTCTGAAGTTGTGAGAGCACTTCACGGTCACATTGAGTTGTGAAGTCTATAGAGAATTTAAGCTAACCTTGACACAATATCATGCAGTTATGTTTTGTAAGAAATTCAGACGAGTGGCTTTCGGGCTGTTAGTGGAACCCACGTTTAAATGGCCTGTGAAAGTGTCACCCGATCGGAGATCAGTTCGGTGTGTGTGCAGCTCCACGCTGTGCTTACATCTGCGGCTGAGATCTCAGCTGTCAAACGGGTGAGACTCGTTATCATCTTTAAATGTGATTGCTAGTTATCATATCGTGCTTTACTATGTGTTATAACATACAGTCACTGAAAACTGTTTTTTTCTGCAGATTAACCCAACAAAATGTTCGCAAAGTGTCCCAGACTACACTGGACCACACCGAGGTGCGCAAGTTTCAGGCCATGGCGAGCAAGTGGTGGGACTTAAAGGGAGAGTTTGCTGCTCTGCACTCTCTGAATGACCTCAGAGTGCCTTTTATAAGGTGTTTACCCTTATATTTTACATTTGTCAAATATATTTAATGGGCATATTTGGTTACAGTCTCTGTTGATGGCACACACTCCTAAAAGATCTATTCCTGTGCTTAGTTTTACTAAACTCATCCTTGTTCACACTACACAAAACATTCTATTAACTACATTAATGTTAATTTTACAAAAATCAAATATTGTTGACTCAACTTGACAAATTTGTGTTTGATCCACTTCATGTTATTGAGTAAAACGCTTAAACCCCGGCCTATTTCTTTAGATTACTTAATATGATTAAGTTAACTCAACATGAATGGTTGAGCAGGGTATCCAGTGCCCGGCATGCTTTACATAAGACTACATTTAGGCAGAACATAATGGAATGATTGTTGTTTGATCTGTTTCTTGGTAAAGTTGAAGACTTGTTGGTGTTTAATGTTATCTTTATGATTTAGGAGAGTTTGTTGTAATGTTGAGTTTAAGGTATAATATTGTTTAGAATAGTGATGCATTTGCATAGGCCGTGAGAGGTTTAAACATACTCTTGATGTATTTATTGATGTAAGTGTGCTGATGTCAGTATTGAGCTCATGTGATAGGCTTGAAGTCTGTTTCATTTATGATATGTTGAGAAAGATACATTTTAAGTTTCATTGGCTTACATTTACTAAATTGATTCAATCTTAACTTGTTGCATTTTATTTAAGGGTTTTGGCAACTTTCTATGAATTTCTTTTGTTGATACAACTTAATCTGTAATTGTAAAAACTACTCAACACACTTGTCTGGAACCACTTGACACTCTTTTCTCTAAATAATTGTTTGAATGCATGCACATCTAAAGATCTGTACGCCTTTAAGATGTCTGCTGTCTTAAATCATCTGCTAAACGTCTTTGAAAGAGCTTTTGTACAGTAGTATCATATGCATCTAACAGACATCTTCTAGAGGTCTGTATGGCATCTGACAGCACAGACGTTTCAATGATGTCTTGCAGTTAAAAATGCAAACATTAAATAGATGTGTGCTAGATGTATGTGTGCTATAAGGGCTACAGGTAATCAAAGCCAAAATCTTCTTTATTATCGTCCTATTCCTAATCCATAGGGTTCAATATGATGTTGTTCCGCCCTTTTCTGCTATAACAGCTTCAACTCTTCTGTGAAGGCTGTCCACAAGGTTTAGGAGTGTGTTTATGGGAATTTGGACCACTCTTCCAAAAAGCGCATTTGTGAGGTCACACACTGATGTTGGATGAGAAGGTCCGGCTCTCAGTCTCTGCTGTCATTCCTCCCAAAGGTGTTTATCAGGTTGAGGTCAGGACTCTGCAGGCCAGTCAAGTTCATCCACACCAGACTCTGTCATCCGTGTCTTTATGGACCTTGCTTTGTGCACCGGTGCACAGTCATGTTGAAGGACGAAGGGGCTCAGCTCCGAACTGTAACCACAAAGTTGGGGGCATGGAATTGTCCAAAATTTCTTGATATGGTGATTGAAGCTCGCGTGCGTGCATGCATGCATGTGTGTGACGCAAATTAACCTCCAAAGATTTAAGTAGAATCAAACATGCTACCAGGAACCCATTATCCTCCAGTGCTGCCATATTCCACAACTGCAACCTACCTGGACTGTCAAGAAGTATGAGGTGTTCAGCTCTCAGAGACATGGCCAAATAAGAAAGGCTGAAACCGACAACCTTTGAACAAGATGAAAAACTTAAACGTAAAGAATGGGCCTAGAAATGTCTGAAGACAGATTCTTCAAAGGTTTTTTAGACTGATGAGATGAGAGTAACTCTTGCTGGACCCGGATCAGTAATAGACACTGAGCTCCACTTCGACTCAGACGCCAGCAAGTTGGAGTTGGGCTACTGGTATTGGCAGGTTTTATTAAAGCTGCGCCAGTTGGATCTTTTCAGGTTGAAAATGGACTCAAAATCAACTCTCAAACCTCCTGCCAATTTTTACAAGACTTTCTTCAAGCAATGATATAGGAAAGTCTGCATCTTACAAGAAGACATTCATTTTTATTCATTTTATTTTAACATTTCATCATGAGCATCCAAGTACTCCACTGCATGGCTTTACCGATTACCTCTGTCAAGCAGGGTTGTAATGGAAGATTTTAACCTTATCAGTTTACACACAATTTCTAAGATGATACAATCTGAAGCACTCTTTTTTTAGTTTATGAATTGTGTCCTTACGCTTCAATGCCAAAAAGAAAAACTACAGCAGCCATATTACTGTGAGCATTGCGTGTTGCCTCCTGAAGTCATCCAGTCCATATTTTTCCCCTTCCTTAAACACTGGGGGAGTTGAACTGTCAATGCCCTCTGTTCCTCAGAGTGCATGAAAGCATGCACAGTTGTGTGTGCAGTGTGTACATATGTCTGTGTTTCTGCCCTGGGGGTGTGTTTAATGAGGAACCTCTCTGATGTTGCTGGTCATTATGTTTTTTTTTTGAAGAATGTGTGTTTTCTGGAGATCAGGCAGGAGTAGAATAAGGAGGTAGGAGGCTCTGTCATAGATGGTGGGCTTTTTTGGTAAAGATGGGCTTAACAGGATTGACAGTGAGCACCTCAGGCTGTCTAGGACTGGGAGGACTGAGGGTCTGTCTTAGCATTTGATGTTAAATGTCAAGATTTTCCCTTTGGGTAAAGCAAGAAAACTATGAATTTATAATTGTGTAAGGATGTCAGAAGCCTTTGGCCGAAGGGACCGACAGTTAGATGTTTTAGTGACTCGGGAAGCACATGTGATGCACATTAGATTTCTGTTTCATGGTCTGATGTGTGCATTTTTAAATCCTAATGCTTTTTTAACCTAATTATTTAACGTTTGAAAATATTTACAGGGATAATTTAATGAATCTTCATGGCGTGCAGCAGTCAGGCAAACCACTGGCTGATCTCCGAATTCTGGACGTAGGATGTGGTGGAGGTGTGTTAAGCGAGGTAACTATGATGTCATTGTATTATGCTGTAAAAAAAATAAAACTCGTTAGGCTTGATAGCATAAATTATTTAAGCCAGCACAAATGAAAGGTGAAAAGCTTCCAGGAGAACCACATGATCAATACAGGTATGGGGTTTGGTTTAGCCAAATATGTTAATTCTGTCTTCATTTATTTAGGCTTTTAACCTTATTCAGATCTATCCCATCTATATAACTTCTTGTGTAGAACACAAGGAGATATATTGAAAAATATTGAATTTGTGGAATGACATGAGGGTGAGGGATAGTCTAACCACAACAGAAGGGGTTTTGAAGAACACTGCACAGCCGATTGTCCTCACTGACTTCTGTTGTACTGTATGCATTCAAACCTAAATCAAGTCAAAGTTTTTTGTTACCAACATTCTTCGGAATATCTTCTTTTGTGTCCTGTAGAAAAAGGAAAGCTATACATAAGTGTGTTATGAGGGTGAATGAACAATGACAGCATTTTTTTTTTTTTTTTTAAACTGAAAAAAAATATTTAAAAGAGATTCTGTCATCACATATTCAGACTCGCATAGCATTGTATCCAACTCATTTTTTGTGTGGCCATGTATTGTGCATAAGAACAAAAATCTTTGTGAACAGGGACCAATGTTTCTTTCAAACATATTCTTTTGTTTTATGGAAGAAAAATTATAGAAATTAAAAAAAAAAAAATAGATTTGATGTGTCATGAAATAAATAATTTTCGTGGATTGTCTCTTTAGGTAATTTCGGTCATTTAGAAATAACATGGATTAACTGCTCAAGACTAAAGGACATCAGAACTCTTAACAACACTAGCAGTTTTTCTCTTCTTAGCCACTAGGAAGGCTGGGTGCAGATGTACTGGGAATCGACCCGGTTGAAGACAGTGTGCGGACCGCAGAACTGCACTCCTCCTATGATCCTGAGCTGCGGCAGAGGGTTCGATATCAGGCCTGCACTCTGGAAGAGCTTGCTGAGCCCGAAGCTGAGGGGTTTGATGCTGTAGTAGCCTCTGAGGTGGTGGAACATCTGGCCGACTTGGATGCATTTGCCAGCTGTTGCCAGCAGGTGCTGAAGGTGTGTTATGGTCTCACTCCTATCTAAAACACTGGCAGTCAGCGTAAATAAGAATGTGTGAGATTCCCAGTCGAGAGAAGTTAATCTGCTGTTTTAATCTTCTGGGTCAATGTGTCTGAAGACCAACTCTAAAAGGTTTAGTCCAAATCCCCATAATCCTCCCTTAATTTGTGACATCCCGTAAAATAAAAGGCACTCTACTTACCCGGTCAACATTAATTTATTTGATAAAAATATAAAAACACAAATTATTAAAATTCATAGAAATAGAAACGAATGAAAAGGTTTGTCTGTTTTCAGCCCGGTGGATCCCTGTTCATTACCACCCTAAACAAAACCAGTCTATCCTACATTTTTGGGATCATAGCAGCTGAACAGCTGTTAAGGATTGTTCCAAGCGGAACTCACGACTGGGAGAAATTCATCAGCCCAGAGGATCTGGAACGACTGCTCGAGTCTTGTGAGTCTATATCTTTGACTTAAACTTTTAAATCTGCTTTTTAGTTTACCAACTTCCTGTTTCTCTCTATCTATCACAGTTGGTTTCTGTGTGGAATCTATTAGAGGCATGATGTACAATCCTCTCACAGGAGCATGGAGCTGGCAGCAGAGCACAGCTATAAACTATGCATTACATGCCGTTAAAGGTAAAGAGGAACACCAACCTGATCGGGTATGGGCTGAGAGCGAGAACCTGGATGAGCCACGATGAACCAAAAGCTGAGCTGATTTACAGTAAATGATGGAACTGCCATTTAACTTAAATAGAAGTCAAAACATTAAGTCAATTGTTGTTAAGGCCGACTCGAGGTTGCTGTGTATGTTGCATTGGAGCTAAAAGACAATTGCTGCATTGTGTACCGTTATAAAACTACAGTCATGAATCTATGTAGTTCTAATTCATGTGTGCTCTTGAGTGCTCTTTTGACACAAACCACATAGCAGTCCTCATAAATCTTGCTATGTAAAAGAGTTTTGGGTGTTTAATAAAACACATGTCGCCAACTTGTCAGTGCACGTTCAATTAAAATAATTCTAAAGACATTGTATAATACTAAAAAGTATTTAAAAAATAAGAACGAAACTTGTCGGTTTCATGATTTGAAAGGTTTTATTTAGTTCTGAGTTTGTTTTACAATAAAACATCTTTATCTTTTGAATGGCCTTTGTGAGGCAAAACATTTTTTATCATTACCTCACCCGCTTGTCAATTACAACCTGTATGAATGACTTACAAATAACACAAAAAGTTATTTTGAAGAAAGTGAACTCCCAAACATTCCCTTCTATTTAATGGACACAATACAAGCGACGACCAGCATTCTTCAAAATATCTTTGTGTTCTGTGAATGACAATAACACATGTTTGAAAAGACAAGAGGAGTAAATGATGACACATTTGTAATCACATTAAATAAAAATGTGCCTATACTTCTGACGACCTTTATATTCACTCCAAGGCTGTATTGTGTAAAATATTAAAGCCTATATCCAACAATTTATATTAACATTTTGGATTAAGGTATATAAACACTACAATGGACAGTATGCATCAACTTAATACAGTATGTACGACATAGGCCAACATAATATTGCAATTAAAAATGACTGTTTACAAACAAATTGATTCACAATGTTTACAGAAAATATCAAGGTTTGCATTTTCATTTAGGGTTAAATTGGTTATTATATACATCCACAGTGTCCATGTGATGCTCAGTGACGTCACGCAGCTCCACAAGCAAACAAAGGAGGATGCAGATCTGCGCACCGGAGCATCACCCCTTAAAAATGCATCTCTTCTGTTTAATGATGCCGAAATAACACACAACCATGTAACATCGGTTCATTATTACACGGATAAATGAAGTGGCGCTGGATCTGATGGAGCAAGCGGGAGGAGAGAGAGCATGTACTGGGTCACTGGATTCGCCTCCTCCCGGTCGCTTGTGATCGATCTCGGCCGGAATCAGAGCCCGTGTGGCTCTGATGAACACCTCTCGCTTTACGGGTACACAGCATCCGTTCCCCTGCAGGATTCCGGGGGGATCATGTCAGGATTGGTGTCCGATTCCTGGTGGAAGAAGACTCTTTACGTCACTGGAGGTGCGCTGCTGGCCGCGGCGGCTTATCTGCTGCACGAGCTGCTCTCCATCAGGTGCGTGTTTAGGCCTTGTTTACAATCATTGTAATTGAGGATCAAAACCCTTTTGGATCAAACACAACCCCTCAATGGGAACCCCAAAGGGTTTAATGGGAATGTTAGGGGTGAGTTTGGTGTTTTGTGATTCAATTTCTATTTAATCTGGATTACAGGATTGTTTGGGTGTCCTTGAGTTGCATCTTACAAACGACCTTCCTCTGTTCTTATCTGATTTTCTCTTATAAAGAGGAATTGAAGGTCACAAGAGGCTGTTTTAGAATCTTGTTGTGTTGGTTGTTAGTATGTCAACACAGGTTTGTCATGAACATTTATTCTGGATGGGATTTTTCAGCATCACAGAGCAGTGGACAGCACCCTACAGGACTTCCGGTCCCTGCTGCACACAGTTCATTCTGCTGCATGTGTGATCTTAATATGAGTATCTCACCACAAATAACAGATAAAGACAAATATTGGATAGATTTTGGGTGCTTTTTGTTATCGGTACATTTGTTAAGATCAGTTAATGTGCAGTTTAGGCTTTTAGCATTTATTACATCTTGTTTATTTGCATGGTGCATTAACTAATGTAAACAGGGAAAACTTTGGATTTTATTAGTAAATGCTGCAATTCTTGCAAACATACATTAATACAGAATATATATATATATATATAGAGAGAGAGAGAGAGAGAGAGAGAGAGAGAGAGAGAGAGAGAGAGAGAGAGAGAGAGAGAGAGAGAGAGAGAGAGAGAGAGAGAGAGAGAGAGAGAGAGAGAGAGAGAGAGAGAGAGAGAGAGAGAGAGAGAGAGAGAGAGAGAGAGAGAGAGAGAGAGAGAGAGAGTGAGTGAGTGAGTGAGTGAGTGAGAGAGAGAGAGAGAGAGAGAGAGAGAGAGTGAGTGAGTGAGTGAGTGAGTGAGTGAGTGAGTGAGTGAGTGAGTGAGTGAGTGAGTGAGTGAGTGAGTGAGTGAGTGAGTGAGAGTGAGAGTGAGAGTGAGAGTGAGAGTGAGAGAGACAGAGACAGGGAGAGAGAGTATTTTTAATTGTTAGTATATTTTAGCAGATGCATGGAGTAATCCTATGGGTTTGTTAAACAGTGTTAATTTTAGAACTGTTGTTGTAAGAAATCTTCATAATACATTATATTTCTCCCATATAACGATTGGCATATGAGTTTTATATCCACATATAGTTAAGCTATACAGAAGACTTCATTTAAACTATATTTTTATAGACTGTCAGGTGGCAGAGTTTGTGAACATATGACCGAATAAGTCTATGCTCTGTTGTTTTGTAAGAATGAGATATATTTAGATTCTTGTTGCATCATGCCTCAAGCTGTCTTAAAGATCCCCAGCCTGCCGGTTCTCCCTCCCACATATCCGGCTGTTTCCTCAAAATTATAGTTTAAGGTCTTTTCCCTGTGCATTCTCAAGAGAAGTGATTCCAAGAAACACAGAATTAGGGCTTTTTGTGCTAACTAGTAATTTTTAGGGTGACTTTTGTTTCTGTAGCTTAAAACCTTTAAACTCACAATGCCAAGATTGAATTCCTACCTAATGTAAGTTATTTGAGATATATGTATATATAAAAAATTTTTATAGGTGTCATGAGGTGACACACAAACATTGAGTTGTGTTATTTGATAGTTTAAATGTGTTCTTATTATTCCAAAAAGTAGAAAAATGACTAAATTAACCTAAACGTAAAAGAGTTATGACAATATTTGTCTCATCTTACAGGAAAGAGCAAGAGTTGGACTCTAAAGATGCCATTATCCTCCATCAATTCTCCAGGCCAAAGAATGGGGTGCCAAGCCTTTCACCTTTTTGCCTGAAAATGGAAACCTATCTGCGTATGGTTGATCTGCCCTATCAAGTATGCTTATTTCTATAGTATGCTTTGATCAAAGGTCGCATGCAGTTATTAGAAGTTGTACCATCTGCGGAAATGTCAATTAAGTTCATGAATCTTTAGTATGCTTATGTTCTCACCATATTGAAATGTATCTCTTATACTTAAGATTAAAAGTAATTTGTAAAAATTAATTAAAAAGTATTCACAATTTCCACATGTTTTCTCCACTGCAGAACTACTTTGATGGAAGCTTCTCTGCTCAGGGCAAGATGCCTTGGATAGAGTATAACTATGAGCAGGTATGTGGAACTGAATTTATCATTGAATTCCTGGAGGAAAAACTGGGTATGAGTTTGAACAAGAGTCTGAGCGCTCAGGAGCAGGCAGTAGCGCGGGCTATCACTACAATGGTGGAGGAACACCTATACTGGTGAGTAGCTTTTAGATTGAGTTAGATGTCATAATCAAAATGTAAAGTGCAATGCAATGCAATTTTAGTGGTTTTGGATAAAAGTGTCTGCCAAATGCATAAATTTAAATTTGAATGTTAGGGCTTACATTTACCAAATAAACGAATGAGCTTAAAATATGAATTAAGGAAATATGATTCACAATAACTGTAGACCCTCTCCAATGCTTTATGCCATTTTTACAAAATTTGACTACAGTATAAATTTTGCGTAATAGAAAATAGTCAAATGTTATTGGCTCTTCATAAAATAGGATCTTCATAATTTGAACATGTAGTTCTTCAGGCAGAAATGCAAGCAGATGATTTCTATTTTTAATGTAAAAGACAACACTAACATTAAAGTACAATATTTATTTCAAACCTATATCACATCATATTTTTTGTTTTGCTAATGTGTTTCTACCATGACACTCTTCCCATTATGGATATGTGCAACTGTATCACCACAGTCCCATATGGCTATTGATTTAATAATTTATGGGTATACAAAACAGGCACTAGATCAGTGTCTACCCTAGAGCAGAATTGTTTTAATAGCTGAAAGCTGAAAAGCTGGCGGAGCAGGGTTATGTATTTAACTATAAATAAGATTTATGGGTGTTATGCTTTGGCATAAGTAGGATATCTGGATTACAAGACTAAAGTGATTTGATCAAGAAATAGATCATACTATACACATGCCTTTATGAGGACATTAAATAAGGTTTTACGAAAATTTTTAGTTCCTTTTGAGACAAAACACTGGCACTTATGCTTTTTAAAACATGTTAGTATAAGATTTCAGTTTAGATAGTGCTGACTTTTTTTGCCTAGGACTGGTCTTAAGCCCTTACTGGAAAACTAAACCAGAGAGATAAACACATACAAATATATGCTGCTGTTAATAAAAACACAATTGCAATAAATAATTAATAAATAGTTCAATCTTAGTTATAGTATTGATATAATAAACAATAAAAAATAAATTAGAAATTCTGAAAATATATGAAATTATGTAATAGACTTCATTTTACCCATATTGATATATAACATTTTATGTAGAAAATTTTTTAAAATTGCGTACCTCAAATTAAATTACAGCAATAAAAGTATATGTACCGTCTCCTATCAAATAAATACTTAAAGGAATTCAGAGAACGACTATCCCATTGATTCTCTTTATTATTTTTTGCATTTGGACTGCAACATTTTTGTCAAAAAACAGTAGGCCGGGAATTTTGCTTGGATGGGGGTAAAATATCACAGACATTCTGGTTTCTGATGGCTGTAAAATTATTATTTACCCCATTAATAGTGAAAATATCTTTCTTCCCTGAGCAGAAACAATAACTTTTCGAATAGGGCTGCAAAATTACACCCTGTAACTTGAAATGTGTTCAGGTCATCATAGGCTGATTCTCTGAGTAAATTTTTAAGTGATAAGGTCACAGCTATGAAATGTTGGAGTGAACCCAGTGATCAGCCCTTGAAGCCCTTTTGGATGAATGATTTTTTATTAATGCTTTGCCTAGCGAACGAAGAAGTTAATTAGAAGACAGCTTTAATTAATTTGATTCAGAGATTCACAGAGCAGAGAATTCATTCAAAGTTTATTCTCAAAGGGGAAACTGAGTTTGTGTTGTGTTAGATACTAAAACTGTAGCAGTTATGAGCTCAGTTTTTTAAGATTTATGAATGATGAATGATTCACTAATGCCTTTTGTGAATTATTCTTGTTTCTCATTTTTCGCTACTTCAGGATTAGAAAATAATTTGCTGAATAATAGTTATATTTTGTTGTAAAATAAGATTAATATATATTAATCTACAGTTTACTTCTATTTACTGAACTCAAATGTTTATATCCCTAGTTCACATCTCATTTTCATGTTCTGCAGGACCATTGCATATTGTCAGTGGGTGGATAATGTTCATGAGACTCAGGAGATGCTGGATCTTCCTGGACCACTCAGTGACCTTCTCAAATGGATTATGTGCCATCTGACCGGGGGAATGGTAAAGAGAGAGATGTATTGTCATGGCATTGGCAGTTTCACTAAAGAGGAAGTCTATACCCTCATGGAGAAGGACATGCGCACATTGGCCACACTGTTAGGTGAGGAAATGAAATAATCAAAAATTTTACATTGCTTTGCCATTGTTTATTGTGTTATTATAAAACAGCGTGTCACAAAATATTGTTCATTTCTATTTTTACCACTCATTGCATTGTAAACGGTTACTATTTTGTAGTTATATTATTTGTTGGACTTTGAGTAAAGAATCATTACCAACACAACTGCTAATTAAAAACTGTGTAGCTTGGTTTTTTAAAGGGATAGTTCACCTGAAAATAAAAATGTCATAAAGGACTCAACCTCAAGTTGTTCCAAACCTGTTTTTGGTTGGATGGACAAAAAAGTTAGAAACCTAGTTTCTGGAGCATAATTGACTGTTGTAGTCCATAATAGAACTGCTTGTTTCTCTAAGTTCTTCGAAGTATCTACTTTTGTGTTCAACAAAGCATTTTTTCTTCTTCTGTGGCAGTCAATATAACCCCAGAATTCTAAGTTCAAATGAACAAAGAAATTTATAAAGTTTTCGAAATAGTTGATGGTAATTCATGACAGAATTTTCAGTAATAGTTGGACTATCCCTTTAAAATCAGGGATGGTAAACTGTTGAAGGTTTGAGCCACTCTGAGGATCTATGATCTATGTCTATATATATATTTTTTTTTTACAGTTTCATTATAATTTAACTAAAGTATAACTGTGAAGCTATGGAGATATTTTTGTAATAAACAAAAAAGCAAAATTTGTAACTGATAGTATGTATTTTCTTCCCATTTATATCATCAATTGCAAAAAATCGTAAAGTCAGCTTTTTCCTTTCTAAAATCCCAGGAAAAATGATTGGAACAAAGATTATCTTGTTTATTCTATAACACATGCTGTTTGTTGCTCTCTAGTGAAGGTTGGAGCCAAAAAGTGTGAAGGCGTATAGTTCAATCACAGGATGAGCCTGTGCAACAGATGTTTGAATCCACTCCGTGAACTTCTGTTGCTCATTTAATCCATCTGATAATTGACACACGGAGTTTTAGTGGCAATTTTTAACAATTGGCTCTTTAACGTATTTTAAAGGTCTACTTTTACTCTTGATAATGACTGGAGGGTTTTATATTCATGTTTATTTTCTGCTGTGTCAGGGGATAAAAAATACATCATGGGTCCCAAGCTGTCCAGTGTGGATGCCACAGTTTTCGGTCACCTTGCACAAGCCATGTGGACCCTGCCTGGCACACGTCCCGAGCAGCTTATTAAAGGTGAGCAGAACCTGTTAACTTTAATGTAGTGTAACACTCTGCATCCGTCACAGACATTTTTGTTCGGCTATTTAACATTAAGTGGAAATACCTAGAGATCACAGGAACGATTCATGCATGTCATGGTTTTAATGTTTTAATATTTAGATTGATAGTTCACCTAATTCACCAATGCCACCTTATGAAGAAATAGATGCTGTTTAGCCTTAAAATTCTGACATGGGACAAAGATAATAGTACAGGTTTAAGACGGGCAAGCAAAAGATAGCAGTTTTAAGCCAAAATTTCCCTTCTGATTTGTTTTTAGTTACAAGATCACCCTTAGGTTGTTCCAAACCTGTATAAACTAATCCGTTCAGTAGAACACAACGAGAGATATTTGGAAGAATGTCAGGAACTAAAAGTTTTTGGGACTATCAACTACCAAAAGTAGACAAGATACTGTTTATATTTTTTTAATAGTAAAATGTATTTTGAAGATTATGAAAACAAACAGTAATGAGGGAACCTTGAACTAACATTTTAATTTTTAGTGAAGCATGGTTTGATAGTCAATGGTGCCTCATAAATTTTTAAAATATCTATTCTTGTATTCCAAATTCAAACAGGTTTGGAGCAATCTGGGGTTCAGTATGTCATGATAGAAATATAATTTTGGAGTGCAATATCTATTTTGATTTTATTCAGTTCATCCGCTAGATGGCGCTAGATTCCCACTTCTTATTAACACAGAAAAAGGTTTCTAGGGTGAAAAGAGGTTTAGGGTTGTAGATAAATGGGTCCATTAACTACATTTTACTTTCATGCACATGGCACGTAACCAAGAATATCATGTTTTTAAAAACCTGAATGACTTTTCATGTGCATTTGATATAACGTTAAGTCATAAATAAATATGGCTTATGATAAAAACTTATCATCATATTACGGACAGCCTCCACGCTGCAAAAAGTGTTTCCAAAACCAAGACAAAATATCAGCAATTTTTGCAGAACAGGCACAATTCACTTCTATTGGACCAAAATCAAACATAATGGTCATCCTCAACCGCGTGATATTTGTTTACAGGAGAACTGATTAACCTGGCCATGTACTGTGAGCGCATACGGAGGAAGTTCTGGCCCGAATGGTTTGTGGACTTAGAAGACTTCTATTATGACAGCGACAACGACACCACCAGCGGGACCCCCACCTGCCTGGACCTTGGCCTCTTTTCCAGGACAGACACTTTAGAGGAAAGTGAATTAAGCTCCCCCTCGCACGCTGACACACAGTCACAAGACACTCATCATTCGAGACACTCGCTCTCTGACTCTGACATTGAAGTAGATGTTGAGATGCTGAATTCAGATGTTGAACAGCAGGAGCAGGTCAAAGGTTAAATCATATCATGTCCTTTATCAGCAGCAGTTGGACAGCCTTTGTAATGGGTAACAATCTCCTATCTTAAAGAATCTCACGTCTATGGACGGAAAGAACCGTGTGAATATGCGTGAAGTGTGGGTATATGCGTGCGACGAAAGGAGTTTTAACATGATGTCAACCATGGATGTGTATAACTCCACAAAAATCGGATGCTCGCTGCATTAGATGTAAAAACTGTTCTTCTTGGAATATTTGCAATATATGAGTCACGGTCATAAACCACTCAGAAATCCTTTCTGTTGCGGCACAGCTGTAAAGAAAATATTTTTCCTTGAATATTTTGGACGGGTAAATTCTTCCAGTGTTTCAGTCATAGCTTATTTCTCTGCAAAATTTATCAAGCAAATATTCGATCTTAACAGATTCATGGAGCAAAATATTTTAACTTGCATGATGCAGGATGTTTGTGTGAGGCTAAGTTAGACTTTAGAAGATTAACTGATTTTCCTTGTGCCAACATAAACTTAAAGTTGTGTCCTTACATTTTTTTATCCCCAAGAATTACTTTTCACAGATTAGCTACAAAATATATGCTGATTAAAAATATCAAAATGGATACAAACATTTACAAAGCATTTCATTCTGGTTTGGTCTTACAACTAAGAGGCAGTTCACCTAATATAAAAATGATGTCACCAGTTACACATGAAAAGTTTTTCGATTCTTGCAAAACACAAAAGAAGAAAATATAAGTAAGGTTCTGGTAATTTTTAAGTACCGCTTTCAATCACGTTGAAATGTAAAACCCCACGTTTTCATTGTAATAGCATTGATATAAAATGATATACATTGTTTAAATGTCCATTCATGCTCCATCAAAGACATTTTACAGCAATATTTAAAAAAGTAACATTAGTCTAATGTGCATTTTTTAGGAGGATATACGGTCTTCAGAGGTGAATAAGGACATTACATAATAAACAGTTATGTTTTATTTATGTCGTAGTTTAGAGTCAGCAATTTCTATCTACAAACAGTGCGAGTCCTCCTGCGTGGCATTCGCTGCCATGGTTCTACAGTAGCCTTAACGGACAAACACCTCTACAGAACATGTTTCGTAAACCTTTTTTAACATTTGGTAAATAAGCATAAATTTGAGATCATCTATATACTCTTTTAGCATCTGAAGTGCTTATAAAAGTAGTTGGAGGGGAGAAAGCCATTAGATACCACTGTTTTTATGATTGATTCTTTACAAATATGTATAAATACGGAATTGAGTATATTTAAGCTGTATAAGTATATATAGCAAATCCGTATTGTGAGCTATATTATAAATCTGTAACAACAGGAGGGTGAATGATGACATAATATTCTAATTTGGGTGAACTGTCGTTCTTAAAAGCAGAAATCTTGCAATTAAAAATGTAATCCCGTTATATAATCTTGATGTTATTTGGGCTCCCGTGTATTATCAGTTTCAGCTGACCCTCGATCAGACTGAATGGTGCTTAACGCCTGTGTGCCTGACAGCAGCCATTTGTATAACCGTAAGAGACCTTCCTCTTTCTCTCTCTCTCTCTCTCTCTCTCTCTCTCTCTCTCTCTCTCTCTCTCTCTCTCTCTCTCTCTCTCTCTCTCTCTCTTTCTGTGTCCCTGTGTCTCTAAAATACAGGCCTGTGTTCTTACACACTACCACCAGAGTACACTGTGACCATTCACACTTGACGTGGGTCCTATGCAGTCGCTTGTATTGCCCTAACAGGCATCCCTGCTAGCTTCTGCCTTAAAAGAACATTTAAAAAAATCAATAACAACACTAGCGAACACTACACATTCATCAACTTTGTTGATGTAGGAGTTAGTCTCATTATGCATTAGGGTTTGAAAGTGTTTTCCTTCCTCCGTGTGTGTGATTGGGGTACCAAAGTGTAGCGCATGTATACTTATGCAGATTTGCCTTAGTTGAGGGAAATGTTAATGTGATCAGTCGCATGATGAGTTTACCCTCTTTCTGTTGAATTTACTTGAAACCCAAGCCGATGAATTTATTTATATCCCTAGGGTACTTCGAACTTTTATGCAGAGTTGTGTCGTTTTCTTTTACTGCTGTTGTTTCGCACTTTTTAAATTACTGAACAGTTTTGGACAATGTTAAGATGGACACTTTGGATAGCAATGAAACAGGGTCCATACAATCAGTGAGATGTTATACGTGTGTGTAGGATATGGTAACCTGTATGACATCATTTACCTGCATGTGTGTTTGTGTGTGTGTCTACCGATGTGCTCTGGTGTAAATCACACCAATCCAAATCCTCTATCAAATGTTTATTCTCTGTATAGAAACCCTATCTGTACTGTATAACTTATGTATGAAAGTGGGATAAACAAACCCAGTATCACTTGGATGTGGTGTAAATATTAAATAGGTTGCAAATTACTATTGGATACAAAGTATCAAGGTATGGACGATATCTAGGTCTTCTGACCTAAAACTCATGCCTAAGAATTCAAATAATTAAAAGATGCCTTTTGACCCGAGGTTACAGTTACAGAAACAAATCTCATTTGTGTCAACAGATAGAGATATTTTTTTTGAATTTTCCCCTATAATATGTTTTCTTACCCTATAGACAAATACACATTTTAGAGGTTTATGTAAAGAACATAGCTGGATTATGTTCCTGTTTAATGAATAGATGATGAAGTCTGTTTTGATAGAGGTCTGTTACTAGCTTGAAGCCATGTTACAAAGTTAATTTCCAATTTAATTTCCTCCCTGTGAAGGCAAAAGGATGCTTATAAATACATATGAAATTCTACCAAATCTGAGTCGGCTACAAAATGCTGTGCATAACTGAGACCATCATAAGTGTTTTTAGTAATACTGAACTGACTGGTTGTTTAACAAAGATTGCTCTAATTAAAACATCAATTAAACTAGCTGTGACAATTTCAAAGTATGTGTGTATCAATGTATTCTTTTCAATGAATGCAGGAACAGCATTCAAATCCCACTTCTGTGATCTTTCATATTAGCCCAGCTGTTACTTGCTCGGTATGATTATATTCCGCAAATCAGTGCTGCAGCTCTTGTATCTTAAAGCGACCCCAAAATAAAAATGATGTTATAATTTACTTATTAACCTCCTACCTTATCTCAACCCTGAATGACTTCCTACAGAACAGAAAATAGGATATTTTAAAGAATGACTGGATTAGTGTATTGCAGAAGAAAAAAAGGTTTCAAGTGACAAAATGGTGAGTAAATTATAACATAATTTTCTATTTTTAGATTTACTTTGTTTAAGGGAACAGTTTACAGTTTATAAGTAAGTATAAGCTCATTTATTTACTGTCATGTCAAAATATCTGTTTGTGACTCTTTATGACTTCTTTTGTAACAAACAAAGTAAGATATTTTGAGAAAAGTCTTTGTGTTTCTGTGTCAATGCAATGGAAGTAATGTAACAGGGGCCAGTTTTGTTGTTTAATCACCAAAAGTCATTTAAAATATATAATTCTAAAAAAGTCATTGCAATGAAAGGAATGTGAATAATGCGTTCCTGCGGCTCAATGGTTTGAGCATGATGCTTACAGCAGAAAAGACATGGGTTCAATCACAGGGATTGCTCATACTCAAAAACTTAACATAATAATATTATACAATGCAGGCCGCTTTGGATAAAAGTGTCTGCCAAATTCATAAATGGGTGTAAATGTAAATGAAATTATTTTTGGATGACAGTCCCTTTTAAATTTTTCAAATGTTCACAACTAATATACAGCTGAGAGTTTCAATTCAGTTATCCGTTATTTTTTGTCTGAATAATAAAAGCGTTTCTCTTCATTTGTGTTATTTATGTACAGGTTTGAACAATTTAATGTCCAAAACTAGGTGGTAATGTTCTGATTTAGCAACTTGTGTGTGTTTACCACGACCCACCATCTTTTCAATCAGGCTAATGAGTGCTAGTCATCCATGCGCAGAGGAGGGCTGATTAAGGCGTTTCCAGGCACTGGAGGTGTAAGGAGCAAACAGCAGGGGAGAGAGAGAAAGAGTGAGAGAGGCCACGGATCAGGAACCAGGTTCCCGCGGGAGGGAGCAGGTGCAGCCTGCAAGCAAGGCCTTGGGCCTGGTGGGGCAGCCAGAGCTTAAAACAATCTGCATAGTACCTTCTTTTAATTTAGCATCTTCAACGCCCCATCTCTCCCTCTCTGTCTCGTTCCTGTTCTTCCTGCTGCTTAACAGATCAGTGCTCCACAAAGAGGGGTAAACAGAGAGAGGCAAATTAAAAAGGAAGCTCCCCTGATACCCCAAAACAAATTAGTGCAAACAAATTACACAGAGTCAACAGACAAACACTGCAGCATCTGTGGCTTTGGACCGAGGATGGCAGACACGGGCAGAGCCAGCAACCGCATTCGGAATCAAGACAAACATCCAGCGACAGAAAGACTTAAGGACGTTATTTCAGACCTGGAGCCGATCTTTTATAAGGTACATGTTAGCAGTGTGTTATAAAGAAAAAAGAGTGTCTTTGTTTATTCACAAGCATTTCTTTTCAAACCTATCTACTTTTTGTGAAACGCAAAGTAAAAAAATGATAACTGAAAAGTGTCGGCATCCTTTTACTTCTACTGTATGGAAAAAGAAACAATGCAAGTGTAAGGGTAGCGTTGCTGTTTCGTTACTAACATTCTTCAAAATATATTCTTTTTTTGTTCAACAGAAGAAACAAAGTCACACAGATTAATATTCAGAAACATGGCCCATATGAATTTTTTTAAGTAACAGTGTTACAAAGAACAGAATGATTTTAACCAACATAAGGTAAGTAATTGCTAGAATTACCAAACTCCTACCCTCATGTGCATAAACTCAAGCATATCTAAATGACTTTAAACCCTTCCTCCCACAGCTCTGTGTATGTCTGTCTTTAAATGGTTTTATTTATGAATAGCTTTTTATTGGTTAATCAGCCTGCAGGACAAACTATACAACATTTCTGAGATGAATCTTGACTCCATGTCTACCACAACACACTTTCATTTAGTCATCTAGTCACCTGTTCTCTTGTTTGCACACTAGCTCTAGAGTCTCAAGTACATAGCTGAAAGTCAACACATTATATTTCACCTGCCATATGGAATATACGTCCTTTAGACCAAACTGGAATTATCCATAGAGTAGAAAAACACCACCATTTCCACCAACATAAAAAGTCACTTACTTCTGCAGAACACAAAAAAGATATTTAGAGAAATGTCTAATGGTTTTGATTGCATATAATCAAGGTTAACAGGAGCCAGTGATTTTTTGGTTTCTGATATTCTGCAAAGTATCTTCTTTGTGTTCTGCAGAAGGAAAAGTCATACAGGTTTGGAATGGCAGAAGAGTGAGTAAACGATGAATGTGTACCATTTTCTTGGTAAGCTGTGCCTTTAAAAATTTATTTAAAAAAACAGCATATTGCAACTGTAAAACAAACACCACATTTTGTGTAGTATTATAATTTTTTCAATTATAAAATAGTAATCTTTCTAATTAGAATTAGTTAAGTAGCATTATAGTAATGATAATGCGGTGGGGGTGCTTAATGTGAAAATAATGCCACAATGCAAAAACTGTAAATAACAAGGTCTTTTAAGTGTATGTCAAATCAAGTGCAATTTATTTAAATGATTCAAATGTATTTCTGTGTTTGAGAGATACAGAGAGATTCTGCCTGGCTTCATCCTCCGCCCCCCTGGCCACCTGGCAGAGACATTGACCCTTCCATCTGCCCCCCACAGTCTTCCTGTTTGTGTGTTTTTGTGAACCCAGAAAGATGGGAATAAAGAGGGGCACGCGGGCACTTGGCAGCATGTGCCAGGTACTCCCCAGGCCCTCTGTAAGACCTCACTCACTTCAGCCTTGGCAACCAGGCTCAGGTGCACCTTGTAAAGTCCAGGCAATGACACCAACAGGTGGCGCTATTTTCTTCACCAATTACGCCATTGTTTGCTCGTTGGCATGTGCCACCATCCAGATTGTTTTGGACAAGCCCCTCGCTCGCTGGACAAGAGCCAGGGGGAGTTTGCATGTGTGTGGGCCGGTCTTTTCACCGACATGGCTTCTCAAAGCCTCCTCTGAAAGTGCCAGAAACAATAAGCTCATGTTTTTGAATGTGCGAGTACGTGTGCCACGGCCTTTATCATATTCTTTATAAAGACCCACATATGCCTCTCCATTTGTCTCTGAAATAGATTACGACAGATTAATGAGAAGCTTTTCTTACTTGCCTGCGAGTGACTACAGAAGGAAAGTAAGTGTTATTTGACCCGCAGATTTTCAAGGTCTGCTCTGTAAGGACGTTTTTAACCCCGGTTCGGTCTTTCATTCACGGCTTTGTGGATTAGAGCAGGTAGGAGAGAAAGAGAGGACGAGTAACTTTGATACCCCCTGCCTAAGAGGGGCATGGATGCAACGGAGCGCACCCCGTCCCAGAATCCCCTACTTTTCCCTCATTATCTCCTTCCCCAAGCTGCTGTTCCTCCTTCCCTGGATGTTATCTTCAGCTGCTTATGCCCTAATACCACAATTGTTGTTCTCTAAAAACAATCATTAGCAATCCCATCGAGGCCGAGGGTTTTTTAGCGGCTTTCTCTCTCTCTCCTGATGGTTTTTCGAAGCTCTTTATCTCTCGCTCCTCTTTTTTCCCTTCTGAAAACAGAAGGATATTGCCAAAGCCTCTTTAAACTCTCTAGCATTACGGTGGATTATTTTGCGCTGAGACCGTTGGACATATTTTCTTCCCCTTCTCTTTCTTTTATTATTTTCCTCACTTCACGGCTGAGGCAGACACGCTAGGTAAACATTTTGGCGTCACACTCGATTGCGTTCCAGAAATTAAAAAACGCAGAGACAATGGGCCCGGGACACTGACACGCTAAGACCTTGGCTCTAGGGGGAAGGCTCGCACGCCGCATGACAGCGCGGCCCTGGCGAGCGGAACAATGCCGGCCCGCGTTCTTTGGTGTGTGCGCTCAGAGCTCGATGCTTAGACTATCTGCTCGAGGCCATCTGTCTATCCTCCTCCTCCTCTCTCACCCCAGAGCCACGGCGGATTTGAACGTGGCTCAATTATTCATCTGTTTACAAACACGAACGCAAACAGAACAGTTGGATCGCTTGGGCGTGGGCCTTTTTGGGAGCTCTGATACTGAAAGTTTTCCCCAAAGGCGACGCAGTGTAAGAGATTTATTTCTGAGTTGCAGGTACTTAAGCAGCGACCTCCTGAAACGGTGGCAGACGTGCCACAATATGTGTTGCGCTTATGTGCTTAAGTGGACAGCTGTTTATTGGTGCGAGTCAAAAGTCTCACTTGAACAGAACGAGAAATGCTTACTCCTCAGTTTATGTATAAAACTTTTGGTTTGAGATTGGATTACCTTACTATTTTTTGCTTTCAAAAAACTCACTATGTTTTGTTATGGCATCTATCTAGGGCTCTTCAAGCCTCCGGTGAAAGTTTATAGGGCCTAGGGCACAGTAAAATTAAGTTTGTTTGAAAAAGTCAAGTGTTTTCTTTTTAACAGTAGAAGACTGACATGCAAGATTACAGACTAAGAATACTTATGTGAAACGGAGAGGTTCACCCAAAAATAAATTCTCTCATCATTTACTCAATCTCTCTTTTCATTTTACATCAGTATCATTTGCATCTGCTGAACACAAAAAAGATACTCAATTGCAATGGTTTTGTGCCATACAATAGAAGTGAATGGGTACTGCGATTGTTTACCAACATTCTTCAAAATATAATCTATTGTGTTTTGTGGGAAATGACATAAAGGTTTGAAATGACGAGGGTGAGTACATTATTTATTTTGGGTTGAACTATCCCTTTAACCAATGTATTGATAATGTGTAATTTTGGGTGAACGATCCCTTTAAATTGATTTATTTCAGAAACAAAATAAAATCCGGCGTCAACTAAGGGTTGGTATATATTATTAATATTATTATTATTAATATCTCAGTCTGTAAAATATAAACCTTTATGTTGACCATTTACAAAGTCAAAAACAGTTAGGTTTGCTCTTTAAGAGGTCTTAGGTCTCCCATTAAGATTTGGTCAACCGACATAACCTGTTCGCTCATTTCACTTTAAGCCTTTTATATTTTACATAAACTTCTTAATATGTTACAAAAATTAATTTTCCCTAGGGGGTTCATTAAGAATACTCATCTTTTGGAACTCTCCCAAAAGTTTCATAACCCTAGCATCTCTCCAGGTCCATTTGAATTGGTCCTGTTCCGCATCTCGGGCATGCAATTGCCTCCTCTGATTCCCAAACAAAAATTTGCAATAAACGATTTTTACATCGCCCTTGTTTCCTGGCGTATTGCAGAGACAGATTGCACCGTGCTGTCAGTTTTCTCACTTCCGTCCTGAGAGACCCAAAAGGTCTGCCCTGAAGCTCAGAGTGTTCCTCCCCACATATAAGCTGCCGTATTGTCACTGTGTACTAAGCCATTCCTCCGAGAGCTTATAACGTTCATTAATCTAATTAAATATGTCTTATTGCCCAAATGAAAGCCTGGAAGCTTTGCTGTAGGATAAGTGTAGAGTAAAACTGGGTCCCAGCAGAGAGGCACACAGTCAAGTCGCGCTAACAGTGCTGTGCTTCATTAGGCTCCTAATTACCTATTGTTTCTCAGTAGTTTGTGCTGTTTTAATGAGAATCTACAGGCACTTAGATCTAATCTGAATTTTCTAATCTACTGGTCCATTCCCGGAGAGTCAAATGTTATTGGTTTATTTGTAATCATACTTTTAAATGGTGGAGATATGACTCCCCCTGGGGCTATGGTCGGGTTTTGAGTGACTAATTGAATTCTTGGTTTGCAGACGCTTCTTGGGTCGGCAGTCAAAATGAACACTCGGTAAAGTGAGAAAAAGTGTACACGGTCATTATTTCGCCCTAGATCGAACCCTCACCTTTAGGGTCTCCATGGCAACAACCATCAAGAAGAGTTGGATCCGGTGCTTTTAGGAAAGCCAGACTAAAGTGTGACAATGTAGGCCAAAATGAGACATGTGCGGTCAGTAATATGCAATTTACTAATATAGGGGTCTCTGGGTCAGAAAACCAGAAACTGTTGTGTTTATTTGCGTATGGTATATGTGTTTGTCCATTAGCCAGAGTTTGCAGTGCCAAAGAACTCATTTGATATGTGACCCGCCACTAAAGATTCAGGATATTTATCAACCGCTGAACTGCCTTTGTGCCGTGCGGCAAAATGGCAGCAATACATTCTCAAATGGAAGCACTTGAAGGTTAATGAGTGGCAATTGCCCAGTGAGGACTAAATCTATTAAGGTTTCATAGAGGAAATCAATCAGCATGACCAGCTAGCACTGATTTGTCATTCTGAAACATTGCCCGCTTGAATTAAACGACACATTCTGTTACATGGGATCATCCATGATGGTTTGATTTGCTCTTCATTAGGGTGATTAATGCTTTTTCTGCTGATTCTGGATCAGTAAACAAGCTCTCTTAATCCAGAGGTGCCATGCTGCAATATGTTACCCCAAAGAGTGATGATGACAACATATGATCACTGCGCAGAAAAAAACGGTTTACTTAATACCGGTTGGATTAATTTAAAAAGTACATGAAAGTAATAGTTCACCCTGAAATTAACATTCAATTACTTCATTACTACAAATCCTCCAGTTGTTATATACCTGTATTTATTTCTTTGCTCTGCTGAACACAATAGAGTTTTTGACAAAAAATTATTTTGTGTTCAGCAGAAGAAAGAAATATGTTAAGCTCCCAACTTTTTTCAAAATATCTTGTTCTGTGGGAGACAGAAAGTCAAACAGGTTTAAAATTACAAGATGGTAAGTAAATGAAGACAGAATTTTTATTTATAGCTGTACTTTCAGTTGGTCTCTTATTCTCTTAGTCTTTTGTTTGCTGCAGGTTTTGTTAAAGTCATCATAAAATATTTTACTATTTGGGGGATGCTACATTGACCCTGATTTTAAGAGGGTTAGATATAAATTCATGGGGTAAAGGATCATGCATAAACTGTAAAAACCTTTGCGTAAAAAGTGTGATATTCTGGAAACTGGAGTGCTACACAGCATACAATCTTAATCAAAGCAAATTTTAATTTAAATTTTTTGTGTATTTTTACACCTGATTTACATTTTATGTATTCCAAATATAAATTAAAATAATAAATCTGTTAAATATATTTTTGTAGTTTAGCCTCTTAATATGTGCTGGAGATTTGACATTGTTTAATAACTATTTTTAAAATCTCTTTCTGAGATTTTTTTTGAGACACTTTTTAAATCTCTTTCTTTGTCATTTGATCACATTTAAGGCTGTGACTGATTTTCTATGAAAAGTGGCCTATATTCTTTAATAGGCGACAGTTATTATTATAACAAAACAACCCATGAGTGTGGTTGTTAATGGATCTCCAACCTTAGACATTATAATCGGGAACGGTGTGGCCTGAAAGGTTTCCATTTCCCATTGTCGTTGCTGTACCATTTCCCACTGTCCCCTTTCATTTCCACCAAAACAACCTTCTCACCAAGGTGGCACAACCCGGGGAAAAGATCCCATCCCTTATTAAAACAAAAATGTGCCAGAGGAACTTTGCGAACACATTCAGTCTACCCGCTTGAGCCCTCATGTGCAAACACAGAAGATGCAGTGGGAGAGTTGAGGGATGGCGGAGCAGAAGGGGAGGAGGGAGATTCTGCAGATTGTGCCGTGATGAAAAGCTCTGTTGCGAATTCTCATTTGCTGGAAATCTCCTGTTATCATATGTGCTCAGGCTGCGCCTCCCTCCCCGTCTCAGACACGGCGTGTATTATTGATTGATGCGGTGCGTAGCGGGGCCTCGGTTGCTCCGTGGGCTCTTGAGAGTGTATGTACGTCCAGACGAACACTCAATCAACGGCTCAAAGCACAGATGGATGCTGTGTTACACGATTCCTGCTCTCTCTGCTTTATCTTCCTTTTTGGGAAGGAAATTACTTCATAAATTATTGTATATGCAATGCTTGTTTTCCAACTTTGACTGATTGCCTTTTACAGTATATAAGAAGTATCTCCAAAACATAGTGAGCAGCTTATGTTTCTTATAGGTTGTTCTAACCAAGTGCATATACATAAATACGCGTCTCAGAACAGCACAGACATAGCGCTTTGCATGGGAGATAAGACTTCATTCATTCCAATAGTTTAGTCTTAGAAGTTCAGTGAAAGTGTTTTAACACAAGGCCATGATTGCAATGCCAATGGACGGCTATTTGCATCATAGCATGTCCTCAGTCTTATCTCCTTGAGTGATGGAAGACTGATTTTCAAAATTCCCTGGAAAAATCCCAATTAAATTGCGTTTTTTTGACTGATATGGACCATTACATCACTTTGGTTCCCCTGAATTGTGCTACGAAATCACCTTCTCCAAATTTACTACTGCACGTGATACTGCACATTGAGTTGAACATATTCTTGATGTTTAATATTTATAAGGAATAGGCTAATGCTAGCATGTTGCTAAGTTCGCATAAAACACATAACACAGAAGATCCAACCTGCTGATGACATCACAAAACCTTGCAAATAATTGCGAAGCATATCTTTATTAAAGTACTTAACTACTCGTATAGATGTCTCCTAACATTCCATTTATTAAACATTTATCAATTGCGACCCTGCCTGTAAAACTCAGCTTATCATCTTTTGTGATTTACTTTTTTATATATAAAATAAATAAAATTGTTGTGAAATTAACCGGTAAAATCTTATTTTGACGCTAGTTTTCTGAGAATTAGATTTTCTAACCTTAGCCTGGTTTTCACTGGCAGGTTTACATTCTATTATAGTTGTTTAGTTTGTAAGCTATTCAATATTTTTTTGTATTATTTGATCATATTTATTTTACATTCACAATATATATCTTAATTATGTAATTTGCTTTTTACTTGCCTTATCCAGAACATTTATATAATTTTTTTCACCATCTTTTTTTGTTCTGTTCATTTTGGGATTGTTGTTTGGAACAAATAATGTAAAATAAAAAGCAGCCTTGATAGGGAGATCACTCGGTTTTGGAAAAGATATGATGTGATATTGGCACAAAACAAAATAACACCAAAATGTGAGTTTTAATAGCTGTAAACTGCATTCTCCTTTGATTGATGACAACCATCAGATGCGTTGGGCTTGTTTTTTATCACGCTGGCGCAAAATGACCGGGTACAGACACCGGCAGTAGAAGCGCTTCACTGGCTAATGAGAGGCATTATTCAAACTCCTGCTCTGGTGTCAACATCACATGTCCAGCGTCTCACTGTCTCTGCTCTACTACAGACAAACAGCTCAGTGACTGTGACAATTAAAGGTATTGCTTGGTTCATTTTTATCATTTCAACATTGATATGAATGCACACTGTCGTGTAGAAATGCAACCCCCAAATATGAAGTCTAATGTAAAAAAGGGTTGCAAAAGCATCAGTATTTTTCAGGTTTGTCTGTTGTGCTTTTCAACACTGATGGGAATGGGACCCCTAGTAAGACAGGTAAGTCTGTTGCAGAAACCACTGTCAGACTTACACATTTTGGCTCTGCATTCAGACGGCCTCCGTCACAAACCATTGGCACAGGCTGTGTAAGTGTTCCTGGACCATCAGACCAGAACGACTTGAGGTAATGGCAACATGTTTTTGTCTCAACTTTTTGACGCAGTCTCCCTTCTGTATGTTTATCACTGAGGGCTGATGAACCTGGGGCAGCTCTGGGAAGAGACCATCAGACATGACGGAGGGGGAAAGAGACGGGAGGAGATCGGACTGAGGTGCCTGTGGTGTTGGAGGGAGCTCATCATACAAGCCCTTCTCCATCTGTCACAAATCATATCTGCTCTGGAAGTAAGAAAAGGCAAAATGTCAAAATATTTGAATGGATTCCAGGGGATGGTGTCATGTTCATAGGAAGAAGCTTGGCAGCACTGAGGTGGAAAGGAAAGGGCTTTAAATTGCCATTTATCAAATTAAAATAACCAATTAAGATTATTAACATTCATTCATGGTGGTGGTTCATGTAATAGTGCACACTATAATCATTGCATGTGTTCTGTTTAAATCTCAATATTAATTTATATACTTATTATATTTAATATTTGTAAATGTACTATAATGTACAGTATAGCAAGGATATGTGTGAGATTACAACAGCTTTCAATCCTAAAACTAAAGTATTTAGTTTTATTAACGTAAACTTCACATAGTTTCAAAATTCCTCAGCACACCCGAAAACAAATTGCTTGTTTTGAGACTTCAGTTGTGTCAAAATGCTATTCCCATTGTCATTTATTCTCCTATAGTTCCTATTGTTTGGATTTTTCTTTTTGTTGAAAATTGTCTCTCTCAAGCAGAGAAGAAATGTTGCATTTCCCATGCACCGTTTTTATTGCCGTTTGTATTTAGTTGTCTTGTTATTTTGAAGAGATTGTTGAACACATTTAAAATTACTTTTTTCTACTCAAGTACATCCTGGATGTGCCAGAATTGCTAACAGAAGAAGACGGATGCTGCGTGAGGTGTGAAGGACATATGGATGTGATATAGGTGCTATAGATATGTGTGCAAAGACTGAATGATCAAATATTCACAATCAAGAGAGCCTCTTCATTCTCTTGTCTCTACTTATTTGCTTGTTCACTCTATACATAGAAATCATGTTTTTTCCTTTTTTTGGGTTTGTAGAGTGATTGGAAGAATTAGGATCGTATAAACTAACTAGATCCTTGTTAGAGCCGATGAAAGCATGATCGTAGTGCACATGTTGGTAGAAACCAAATTGAGCTGCTTCAACATAACTTTTTTCAAATTTCTAAATGAATTAGTTATAAAATGAAGTTATTTCAAAAACCCATTTTTTCATTGTGTAACTTAATATGGACCAAAACATTAGCAATTTTAAGCATGATATGCTTGTCACTTTTTACATTTACTTACACAAAAATGATTGAAAAATCATTGAAAAATTGAATGCTTTAAATTCAGTAAATATACTGTTAAAATTTTGTGTACATATAATTCAAAAGAAAATCCGATTCACTGAAATATTTTTAGTTCTATTCACCCAAGGATTAAGTGTTAATTACAAATATATATTTTTTAAAAAGTACTTTAAAAAATCTTTTTTAATCAATAATTTTAATATTTCCCACTATAAGTAAATATTGAACATAAAACTGATGTTGTGATGTTTCTTATAAAGGGTTTTATACTGAGTGTAAATTCATTACATTTCCTGTCCTCTTACGATTGACAGGATATGTCATCCTTGATCACTGGCTGGAGTTTAGAGCCTGGGCTGATTGAATTGGCAGTACCGATTATTGATCGATATATCTGTAACATAAAAATAATGCTTCAAACTTGGCATGTATATGTCTAGCTTAAATTTTTCATTAGATCAGCTAGCTTGTGCCAGTTTGTGCCACTACAAGATCAGATTTCTTCACGTCTCAGGGCCACTAAATGCTGTGATTAATTTTTTCTCTGTAATCAGAATCACAATGAAATGAAACAATGTTTTTCTGTTTGTAACTCTCTAATGCCCAGCCTAAAATTTGCATATTTTCATTTGAAATATGACTTTTTTTATCCAGGGGAAAGATCAAGGTTATGGCTTCCTCAAAGCCGAGTTCCTGAATCCAATTAAGCTCCGTTCAGTGAAGTTCAGCTGGAGGACACAAGGCTGCAACAATAGAAGAACGTGATGACAGTCATCGCCACTATCTCGCTGTATTTCCACACATGCTAATTATATTTGCAGATTCTGTCATTTGGACAAAAGGTGAATAACTTTGGTAATCATCATAAAACATTTAAATCACTCCGTGGCCGGTGCACACATCTGACCTTTGTAAATGAAGTCAATTGCATGACATGTAGGGTAATCAAATATAATTTTTATGGACTGAATGCATGAGAATAATTATGATCAGTGTTTATAAGGTCAATTAGAAGTTGACATGAGATTTATGTCTGGTTAAAAAGTTTAAAGTTCTGCATTCTGAATTTGTATTTGAATCAACAGAAATCTTAATGCTGTAAAGTAATATTAAATACTGAAAGTTTAAATGTACACTGAAATTGCTTAATAATAATCTGCAATGAAACAAAATAGTAAAAGAGCCCTTAGACTTTTGGACCTTGCTGTACGCTCTTGAATGCAATATTCCTGATAATTCGAGAGGTTTTGTTTGGCACAAAAACAAAACAGGTGTGCATCACTTTGGAGAAGAGGGGATCAAAAACAGAAAGTGTAAAAAATGAATAATTTATACAAGCTCTTGTGTTCTCAAGTTAAAATGTTCATATTCGCATTCGTGCAAGGAAAGCCTTTGACGGTCTTTGGGCTTCGTTGAGTCATACCCAGTATTGTTTTAAGGCACTGGATTTACAAAAGCTCTTTATTTTGAGTGCTTCTCAGTCCATTGTTAGCGATCAAAGCCATTCTAATTTAGATAATGTTGTTATAGCCACAGGTTCCTCCCACTACGCTGGCTCCTGTTCAAAAGACTATCATGCCACAGAGAGAGGGAGTAACTGCTTTTGATTTGAATGTGAAGTGTCATTCAATTGTGCCGCTGCCGAGCGATTTGCCATGGTGATAAGCCTGCATTTGAGAACACCTGGCAAGGTGGCAAATGTATTCTAATCTATGTGAATTGTAATGCTCTCACCTGGGGCCATTGGGCTGGGGTGTGCGTTTGTGAATGTGTGTATGTGTGCAAACACAAACTGTGTGATGAAAGTAATCAGACTTCATTACTAAACACAAATCTGAGGGGATAATTTATAGCAGTGAAGGTGTAATAGTGTGAATGGTCGTTGAAGGTATTAAACCAATTGTGCTGTTTCATAAAACTTATAGAGTGAGTAAAAACTTCAGCCATCCAAAATGGATGTACAGTTACAATGCATTTAAGCTGTTAATGCTTTAAATGTTTAAACTGAACAGGAATCTAAATTGATGGCTTGAGGGCCAACATGAATATTTTTCGCATTTTTACATTTTGATGGCTTCAAACCTTAAACTGTTGCTCTAGCTAAGTAAATGGATTGCAGGGATTGGAAGGATCAGAGGACAAAATGTTTTGTTGGAGATGGAAGTGGTAGCATCAAAATATTTGTCCTCCTAATTTAAAGTGCTAAGAGCAATTTACTCTGTTATCATAAACATAAAACCATTCAAATCAGTGGCATAGATGAACTGCAAAGCTCTTGCTATAAGAAAATTATTTTAAATTAGAATTAAAAAATGTATAAAAAATCATTCATTTGTAGATTCTTTAACACCTAAATCTAATTCAGTGTCAACAGTTATTGGTCTACATTTTCAGATCTTTAGAAATCCAATATACATTTTACAATAAATAAAAAAACTATTAAATCATAGATAATAAGTAAAAAATAAAAAGGTTGGAGATGTAATTTTTTTAAATGAGTGAACGCCTGGGGTAAATAATTTTAACTTCATTAATAATTAGTTACCCTGCCTGTGAAATCACGCGGGCTAAAGTTGGAGGATCAAAGTTGGAAGATCAATTGACAAAACAAACATTACTTTGACTGTTTAATTCAACCATGGTTTTAATCTTTGAACTGATCTTTCTCAATCAATATTTAATATGTCTATGTTTTCAATTTTCACAAAATGTTCTTTACATTGTGTAGAATTATTTCATCTAAAAAAAATGAAATCGCGAAAAAACCCACGTTTCTCTAATAATAAATAAAAATCATGTAAGTAGGTTTATTATTAAAGTCTAGAATGTATTAAAACCGTCTTGCTAACAAATTATATAGAATTGGATGCTCGCCACACCAGAAACATACCTCTTAAATCTCTTATATTGGTGGAGAGGGTTTCTTTTTCTTTTCCTCCGGCAAACAGTGGCCAAGTGGCCTTTGATCGACAAAGAGGATAATGTCAAAGCAAGTTTTATTTATGACAACTGATGGAAGGATAGCAGTATTTTTGTTGATGCTGTTGTCTTGTTCCACTGGCTGTGAAGAGATTAAACCGACTGAGGTTTGTTTTTGGTTTTCCCTTGAGTATCCTCAAACTCTCCCATCTTCCCCCACCTCGCCACCTTTCCTTCAAGGAATATGGCCAGATTCATTATTTAGCTGTGCTCTATTTTGACAGCTGGGTCGGAATAGGACTTGATGTGTGTGTGTGTGTGTGTGTTCTTGCACGTGCTCGTGGAACAGCAGGCTGGAACTGAGTCCTGACAGAAGACAGGATGCATGTCTGTGATGCCTGCAGGAGCTGACAGCTGATCACACTGTCAGTCAAGGGAGCTGTCCACGCTGGAGGCTAACAGACTCAACACCATCAACCTTCTCTTTGTCGTAGATGCTCTTCCTTTTGTCAATCTTTCCACAATGCTCTTTTTTAGCTTGATCCACTGTTATCCTTCACACACATTTTTTTTCAAATCTAGCGTTAATGCATCCTTTTTCGTCATCCCTCACAACATCATCTTCTTTTCCAACTATCTATTTTTTGTTTGAAAAATTTTCAAGCAAACCTACAAATTATTTCTTGTGCACAAAAAGATCATAATTTGAGCCCATAAAATGCTGCATTCTGAGAGAGAGAAAGTTGTTATTCAAATTCAATTGTCTTCTTTATCCAGCGTACAGCTCCACTCGTAATGAGAGTTTGGCCTGTGATGCTCAGTGAAGCTTCCATGGAGACTCAATGCTCTTTGTGGGGACAATGGGGCTTCAATTTCCCCATGAGACACACTGACTGGACAAGTCATTCATCGATGCAAATGCCAGCCAAGATGCGGTCATACGCATCTGTTTCCCCCTCCGCTCGTGATGGACAGCCAGCGGCTCGTTTCTTTGGAGCCCAGCCTGCGCCATGCCTTCTATCCACCAGAGAGGCCAGCAGGACAGGCCATGAGGGAATATGTCCATTTACGATGAAATAAATGTCACAATCACCACATTCTCAGTCAATTCAAACAGACAAATGTATTATTCAGAACATCAAAACAACGTCTTTCTTCCAGACTACAAAAGGTTTGTGCTTTTTAGTGAGTCGTTACATGAGAGAGAAAGTGAGAAATCTATTATCATTGCAAATATGTCAACCGAGAACCTTTAAGTAATCCAGATTAATAGAAAGGGTTGAAATCTTTCATAAATTTTAAGCATACTTAAATGACTAAGTGATGACCTAGAATAGCATATTTGTTTCCTGAAAATGCTTTTTTTCCAGTCCTTTTGAAAAGCCAAAATATTATTAGAACTAAATTATTTAGACTAATGGCAGCAACACATCCTCATTAAGATTTCTTTAATTTTTCTTAACAGTCTTTGTTTTAAATGTCCCAGAAAATGATTAGGTGTCTGTTATAAGAGGAGACTACTAAACACATGTGTGTAAAGCTTCTTAAAGACAGATATTGTTAAATGTATAAAAATGTAACAAGACTGAAATCACATAATATTCACGTTTTTGCAAAAATAAAATAAAATTAAATGTCTTATACCTTGTTCAAGGTATTATTATCTAGTTATTTTTTTCTGCACTAGACGTTTCTCATTTGTTAGAAAAGTTTTGGGAATGAAGTGTGTCAAGGACATTACACACAAAAGTTATTTTTATTATAATTTCCAATTTTCTTTAAAGAAACAGACATAAATTCTCAAGTTTTCCAGCATTAAAGTGATGTAAAGTTATAAAGTGAAATTAAAGTGAAAGAAATCTGTCATGAATTTCTCACTTTGTAAATCTGTGTACATTTGGATGCATGCTTGTAACCAAACAGTTCTCGGTCCACATTAACTATATGGTGGGAAATCTTAAAATGGATATCAAAATTACCCTGGAACATTTATAGTCCTACATTCTTCAAAATATCTTATTTTGCGTTTAAAATAAAAATAAAAAATTCCAACCATGGTAGTGAATACAATCTAAGTCCTGTATGGTGACAAGCATCATTTTGAGATTTGTATTCTTTAAAACACACAAATGTATCAGATTTGAAAGAAGTCAAGAGTGAGAAAACTGATAAAAATTGTATTTGTGGGTGAGCCTTTGGACTCCACTTCCCAGAATCCCTTGCGCAGAGGTGAAGCGGATGTTTATATTTGGCGTGTGTTCGAGCAATGACAGCAGGACTGAGATATGGACCGACAGCCACAGAACTTCGACCCACCAGCACATCGTTTGTAAGTGTTGGATGTTTATATAGAAGTCTGTCATTGTGGTGAGGCATGAAGGCCATCGTTATGATTTAATCGCTTTACAGACCCTGTAAACTTTAGCTTAGCCTGCTAACAGTTTGCCCTAACTCTTATGATGTTCAATTTAACATATGGGGAAACACGTCACGTGTTTACAATACTCATCCACTCATGGTCAACATTTAACATTACAATGACGACATTGTTTACACTCTTTAACACTAACATGATTTGTTCTGTCTGAGTTTGTGATTGAGAATTGCCATTTGGTGATGGGTCAAACATTATTTTATAAACAAGCTGATTACACTTTTTTTAGTTTTAAACTTGTGTTCTGAATCTATACCATAACACATGAAATATGTGAATTAGAATGCTACATCTCACATTCATCAAAGGCATTAAAGGAATAGATCATCCAAAAAGAAAAACTGGATGATCATTTTGTCATCTTGTCTTTTCAAATCTCTTTGACTTTCTTTCTTCTGCAGAATACAAAATGAAATATTTTAACTTGGTACCTGGCATCCATTCACAATGGTTTTAGGTCCATATGGGTGCCGCCATCGATACATTCTTCAAAATATCTTCTTTTGTGTTTCGCAGAGAAGGGATCGTCATATGTGTGGACAAGAGGGTGAATAAATGATGGCACAGTTTTCATTTTTGGGTAAACCCTCACAGTAAATTATTGATCAGATTGTGCATTAACATAGTTGCTCTCGTGCTTTAAGGCAGCATTAATAAAGTTCTGTAAAGTTTAGCATTAATAAAGTTTAATAAAGTCTTGTAATAGTGTATTTTTCCTTTTGTTATATATATTATGCTGTTTTTTATTTTTCTACACTTTGACCACACTAGAGGAAGCAACCCTTGTGCATTTTTTTTTTTTTTTGTTTGAACCTGCATGCAAATCACAACTGTAACAGTAATCTGTCAAAGTGCTTAAGAGTTAGTTTTGCCTTTTTCTGGTAGCCTTTGGCATTTCAGGGTTCTCACAATCTTGTTTTTGGTTGTGTGTGTTTCTATAACCCACAGGTCATGCATGCAGCTTGGCCTATAGCCTGCGCTGAGTAGAACCTGACCCCACTCGTGCTACAGTGCAGGGGGCGTGCTTCCTGACTCAAACCCAAACCCTGCTGCTCCATGTTTCCTATGCTAACACTTCTGAGCATGTTTTACTATATCTGTCTACGGCGGCGCTCCAGGAGCGGCACGCGGAGTGAGGCGTTGGGCAGTCGGCGGGCAGTGGAGCTGGGCCAGCGTTCGGCTCTGCCCGTCACTGTGGAGGTAGAGCAGTACGGCAAGGAGGTTCTGGACTTCAGCTCACACTACGGCAGCGAGAACAGTATGTCCTACACCATGTGGAACCTGGCGGGGGTGCCTAACGTGTATCCCAGCTCAGGAGACTTTACCCAGACGGCTGTGTTTCGGACTTATGGGGTGTGGTGGGGGCAGTGTGTCAGCGCCTCACCCACATTCCGCCGTACGCCACCTAACTTTCATAGCCTGGACTATCTGGAGCTGGCCTTCGAGGAGCCTGTCTATCCCACAGCTGTGGAGGTGTTGGAAACATACCATCCCGGAGCCATTGTCAAGATCCTAGCATGCTCACTTAACCCATTCTCCCAGAACCCACCAACTGATGTTAGGTAAAATGTGTGTGATGTGACGTTGTAGCTTTGGCAGTATGCCTCAAGAACCTATATGTTCCCTCAAGTCACATTATATCTTACATTGCATCATCAGTTGTTTTTAGTATATGTCTTAAAATACTAAATTCTACCAAAAAAAGGTAAATGCAGATTTCAAGATGTATCACATCATGTAGTAAAGATGCAAAATACATCATGTGGATATTTGTGTAGGTGGGAGGTCCTGTGGGCTGGCAAACCCACGAAAGCTCTGACCCCTCAGGCTCGCCAGTTTTCCCCCGGCATCAAACAGATCAGCTTTGCCACCAATTTGTTGCGTCTGGAGGTGAACAGCTCTCTGCTGGAATACTACACTGAGCTTGATGCAGTGATCCTGCGTGGTGTTCGGGAGAGACCCATTCTAGCCCTTTATAAGATCCCAGTCATTGACATTAGCGATCTGAGTGACAGCGAAGAAGAGATCAGCGACGTCGGAGGTCTCTGCTGCCGGTCGGCTGGAGAAAACCGGCAAAACTTCGGAAACGGCTACTTTGATAGGCTCCCCTATGAGGTGAGCAGAGCACTGGAAACGACATGCCAGTATGATCTAGAACATTTGGAATTTTCATCTTTGTTGATCAAAGAGTAGAAAAACAGCTTCTCAAGTCCTGACTTGGTATGGTTGCAATATGCCTTTTGTGGCACTTTCTTTGATCATTTAAGATGATTTTAATGTAATTTATAAATGCCTTACAATTTCGTAACCCCATTGCTTCACACAGCTCTGATCTTGAGTCCAAACAGCTGTCACTCTCAATGTTGTTACAGCATATTTGTTTTTGAAAGGTAATACAGGTATTATTCGCAAACCGATATCCAGCTCAACACACAAACTATTGTTCATGCTGGCCAACCATGTGCACACAATAACAGCACAACCACAAAAATCTCGAGAGAGGTCATAGCCAATATCTCTGTTTTTTAAGAATGCCAACATGGTGAATACATTTCCACCAGTATTAATACACACAGTACTGTGCAAAAGTCTTAGCCACTCTCTTTGGTTCAATAGTTTGGGTTAACATTATTTGCAGTTGTGTGTCATTAAAAAATATGATTCAACATTTCTAAACAGTAATTTTGCCCTTATTTTTGTAGAATTGAGCACTTTGAAGCGACTTCACCTTTTGCAGGTAGCTGTCTTGATGACATTTATTAAAGGTCATCTGGATTTATTCTGTTTAATTTATTTTTATCTTTTCAATCTTGTACTAATAGATGAAATAGATGATGACTCTAGATCTCTGTGTGGAACACTGCCTATTGTCACACATCCTATGCATACAAAAAACTCACTTGAATTTTACAAATTATGGTAAATTGAATGTTTAAAAAATAAATAATAAATTAATATTTTCTAGTGAAACACTATTCTGAATGCTTTAAATAACTGACTTAAAAACATTTATGGGTAAAACGCTAATTAGCCTAAGACTTTTCAACGGTATAGTGAATATTAGTACATATTAGTAAATAATAAAATTCTTCTTATTTATATTTTCCAAAAATTCTGACCCACCTGATGAAGGTGCACAAGGCATTGATGATAGAGAAACTAAAACATTGTTATCTATCATAAGTTTCCTTTCTTGGTCAACAGGTTGAAATAATACCGACGAGCACTCAATACATTTTTTTTAAGGTGTTTATCATTTCTTGTGAATGTCAATTTGTCTTCCTGTAGCTGATTCAGCTTATCGTGAGTCACCTGGCGGTTCCGGACCTGTGCCGGTTGGCGCAGAGCTGCAAGCTCTTTCACAAGCATTGCTCTGACCCGCTGCAGTACATCCAGCTCAGCTTACAGCCGTACTGGGCCCGGCTCACTGATGCCTCCCTGTGCCAACTGCAGAGCCGCTGCACCCTCCTGCAGAGGCTAAACATGTCGTGGACGGGCAACCGTGGAGCTGTAACGGCAGCTGGGTTCTGCAGGTAATGACGTGAATGGTAATCCAGATCATTGGATGAAAATATTCAGAGCTGAACTGAATGGCAAAGTATTGTCTTCCATTGGTCTTCCCAACATCTACTTCATCTCTGTCTTATTTATGTTTTCAAGCTTTATGAAGGCCTGTGGGCTCAGTCTGATGTGTTTGGAGTTGTCATGCTGTCATTTCCTGACTGAAGCATGTTTAGAGGTGATAGCCCAGATGTGTCCAAGCCTTCAGGAGCTGAATTTGGCATCATGTGACCGTCTTCAACCTCAGGCCTTCAATCACATCGCCAAACTCACTAATCTTCGCAGACTCGTGCTGTATCGCACCAAAGTTGAGGTGAGAATCAGAGTGCACTTAATCAAGGGCTCTTGTCTTGGTTTAACCCAAAAGTAAAATGATTTGTAGATGTGTGTTCCCTAATTATTGAACCCATGACCCTTTGCGCTGCCAAATCAATATTGTACCAGTTGAGCTACATGAACATTTACTTGATTTGATTCACTTCAAAGAAAAATTTTCGGATTACTCAGACTCTAAAGACATTAGTAATGTAATAATATTTAAAGGCATCCAACACCCAAGGGAACAATATACTTCTTGTAATGAATTGGTGCGTACGGTATATCAATATATACTGAAAACCCTTAACAATAAGGTGCTTTAAGTTAACAATTACTAGCTTAAATTAACTAACAATGAAGAATACTAATGCAGCATTTATTAATGGTATTTCACGTTAGTTTTAGCTTTACTATGTCCCTATTAACATGAGTTACTGCATTGATGTGAAATAACATTAAAAATGATTTATAAATGTTAAAGTTGTTAGCAAATTTTAGTAACTATATTTACCAACTGTAGTATTTAAAACGTTTTATACTTAATATTTTTCAAACTTTATTAAAACATGTTACCTGGTAGTTAATCTCGATCCACATTTATAGAGACGTTAAAAATTAGGTCTACCCAATAAGAAAGTAATATGTTTGGAAAAATCTGCAAACTCCATTTCAAGGTTTGCATTCAACAAATTAGATCTCCGAAGTTGTCTAGGCACTCTAATTTGCTTTCTAAACTAGCATATGTGTGAAAGAAAGGCAGTCATGGCCTGGTGGTTCCGAAGGTTGCTGGTTCGAGACTCGGAGCCAGCGGGAATAGCACGACTGAGGTCAGTCCCTTGAGCAAGGCACCGTCCCCCCCACTGCTCTCCGGGTGCCGCAGCATGGCTGCTCACTGCTCCGGGTGTGTGTTCACAGTGTGTGTGTGTTCACTTACTGTGTGTGCCATGACCTTCACTTTTATAAAAAAAAAACTTTTAATATGATTTTAAGTGGGAGGGGCTACACTGAAGTGTAGCCAATCCCAGCAGTTTCATTTACAATATATTGCACATGAAATGAGAACTACTAGAATAGAAAAACTTTTCCCCTGCTTAGTTCCTGAACATTGTGATTTTAAATACTACAGGTTGTATTTGAAATGTTACATCTGCAGTTTGTGTTTGCAACCAGTGTGACTCTTTAGATCTTTATCAAAAAAACTTCACAGCATGTGTTTTATTTCATAATTAAATCATTTTTAACATCAAAGATAAAACTACTGATTTCAAATCCGTGGCTGAGCTTTGGCATGCAGTGCAATTAGGATGCAGAAATTATTTTATTATGTATCTGCTCTCATAAAAAAATTAAAAAGAAGAAACTCAGTTTTAGATGTTATAGTTATCTTTTCTTCTTATAATTGTATCAGGTTTCGGGTTTGGATGTACTGGATATATTGTATTTTATTCATTATGCTGCATGCCAGCGCAGGCCCAAGCGTGCCACTAATATAAGGTTGAGAGAAGAACAAGAAACGGCGTCCCTCTGTGTGTGGTTAGGAGTGACTCAGCATTTATGAGAGTCTCTCCAAAAGCATATAAGGTTTCTGGAGCTATTTCTGTAGTGATGGTAACTCTGTGTAAACACATGAACACAGACAGCAGACTGTGTCTGTAGCAAACAAACGTATGCCAACCTGCTTTTATAATTTGTGTGTCATTGCTTAAAATGTGTCTTTTGCATGAGACTTTGTTTAAATAACAATGGGAACACACACAAACATGACGTTTTATCCATTATATTACACGAAATTGTGAAGTCAATTTTTTATGTTAAATATGGCAAAATAATAACGCATGTTTCACTTTAAAACATTATTTCTTTAATTACAGATGAAGTCATAACATTTTATTTTTACACATCTGTTTGAATTATATTGATTATCACACATTGAAAAATATGCGATATCACGTATGCATTCTTTAATCTCATTTCAAGCCACTGGCATCGGGGCACACTTTTATGAACTGTTTTGTTAGTTATGCCTGTTCTGTGTTCTTTTCTCCACATTCAGCAATCAGCCATTTTGAGCATCTTCACATTCTGCCCTGAGCTCAGACACCTTAACCTGGGAAGTTGTGTCATGGTAAGTCTTTTATAATTTTTATAATTAAGTCTTTTCATAATTTGAATGAAGTATAAGAAATACCAAAAGTTTTTGTGAATATTTGAACATGTCTCATACATTGCATTGTTAGTAATCACCACTTGAATAGTTTATTACTTCAAATAATGCTTCATTGGTTCCATACCAGTACGTTAAATTAACTACAGATAAAAAAAGAATTGGGACACTTACAATTTTTTTTGCACATTTAAGAATGATAAACTCATATAGAAATATATAAAAATGGAAACATGGGAATTATGTTATAACAAAACAAATTTATATTTGATCATCGTGAGTGTAGTCAAATTTTGACTAGGATTTGCAGAAATGTTATCCTGTTATTATTTCACATTTATATTTATTCAGTTGTCAGAGGCTTTTATCCAAAGCAACTTGCAACTTTTATGCAGGGTTCAATTGTCACTGCAGAGTAAACAGGGCCTTGCTCAAGGACATTTGCTGACACTGAGGCTCGAACCCACAACCTTTTGCTTACAAGTCCAAATCTCTTACCACCAGACCACGACTGATCCATGAATCAAGAATCTTCTTAAGGTCTCACTATGAGATGCTTCTTAAAGAATTTTGAAGTAGTACCTGTCTATTCTATCTTCTTATTGTTTTTAGTATTCAGTCAAAGTCATCAATTAAAAAAAACAAAGAATAATAGTCATGAATAAAAATATGTTTGTATGTAGAATTATATTGGTGTCTTTTAAACTAATTTCTGACATTTTGGCATACACCTTCAGAACAATTTTTAAAATAAATAGAAACATTTCACTTAAGTGTCCCAAAACTTTGGACCAGCAGTGTACTTGTAAAGGGGCTTGACAGTGTCAATTGTAAAGCATGTTTTTTTATTCTTACGGCCATAGTGACAGTGATTTAAAGAATAGTAAAAGTACAATCGTAAACCAACAGCAGTTAGTAAGTAACATGCATGCTTCACTCTGTTTACATCATGATTTTGTGGCCCTGTTTGTACAGATCGAGGATTATGACGTGGTGGCAAGCATGCTCAGCGCACGCTGCCGTTTCCTGAAATCCCTCGACCTGTGGCGCTGCAGGAACCTGAGCGAACGTGGGCTGGCCGAGTTGGTTACCGGTTGCAGGTTGCTGGAGGAGGTGGATCTGGGATGGTGCTCCACACTTCAGAGCAGCTCCGGCTGCTTCCAGCATTTGGCCCGCAGCTTGCCACGCCTGCGAAAACTCTTCCTTACCGCCAACCGCACTGTGTGCGACACTGATCTGGAGGAACTGGCTGCAAACTGCAACGCACTGGAGCATCTCGATATACTGGGTGAGGTGACGTTATTTGGAGTGTAACTGGTCAAAGTCTGAATCTTTTGAGATTATTTAGTATATATACATTTATATATATTTAAATGTGTATTTGTTGTATTTTAAGGCACACGGATGGTGAACTCTGCATCTCTACGCAAACTTTTGCAGTCCTGTCCTAAGCTGAAGCTACTGGACGTGTCTTTCTGCTCCCAGATCGACTCTCGCCTTGTCCAAGAACTTAGTGGCCTTTTCCCCAATGTGTCCATCAAAAAGAGTTTCACCCAGTAAGCAGGTGCTGTTTGTAAAGGTTTTCTTTGAAATAACTGGTGCTGTGAACTACCCAACTATACCGAGCTGTGAGCTGCCACATGGAGGAATGGGTTTGAAGATGTTGTGGATGTTGCACTTAATCTCAGCTTGAACGTACTCACTATGTACCTATTCACATTTCATCAGACCTCTGTTTTTGATCTTAATCTCAGGGTTTTATTTTTGAAAGACATTTGTGACATGCTGTACAACTGCCGTGTGGTTTTGTTTTAAACATACTTATTCAAATGTAAAAAAGTCACTCAGTTCCAATGCTTATATTTTTATTGTTAAGTATTCGAATTGATGTTCAATATTGTAAATTATGTTATAGTGATGTGGTTTAATTTAATTATTTATAAATACAATTTCAGGGCCACAATGACTTGAATCACATACATCTTTTGTGGAAATACGTTTGCCTGTAATTTGAGTCAAACCTGTTATGCACAGGTATGTTGTCAACAGGCAAGAAGCTTTTCACTAAATTTCCAAACTTGACATTTCCTTTCAAAGAGGCACACACTAACTAGTAGATTACATATTCTAGTGCCTTAGGAAAAAGTGCTTTGTATGCTTTCTGGGTGTCTGTATTGTACTATGCTACATTTTGATTTGCCAAAGTCACCCTACACCAAAGGGTTTTACTTTTAGAGGAAAAAATATTCTTTAAAGGTTTGAAATGAAGTTAAGCAAGTCCAAACTAGGGTGGAAATATTTGTTAAGTGCTTTTGGTATAAAACAGTTTTTTATTTTAGTTTTTAAATTTTCTGCGATATATACTATAATTATATTAAACAAACCGATTAGAGTAGGAACAACATTAGGAAGAGTATTTATGTTAATTTCTTGCAATACTGAGTTACTCCCTTTATGGTCTCTTGTGAATGGTATTACATTTGTGCCGTTTAAATGCAGAAAGCTTTTAGCATTGTTTCCAATCTGAGAATGACTTGTAAGGTCTTGGTTCAATAAAGTGAGGCTAAATAACATTCTGCGGTTATCGTTTTAAAAAAATCTTTAAGAAAAAAGTTAAAGGGAGTTTCCAGATGTTAGCTTGGTCAAGATGAAATGAAACATTCTTCTGGCATTAATCCCCTAAGAGTTTACCGGCATATTAATATTGCATCTGGCAGTGACAGTCTCATTGGACTAACGGTGATGTAATGAATTGTTTATGTCTATTTTAATGATAGGCCGAGGAGCTGTAATGTGCCCTAAGGACCTGGAGGATGCAGTTAATTAGATGAAACGATTTCTTGATTTCTGTACAACTATTGATAGCCGCTACACACAGACAACTGTCATTACACCCCTGTAAATACATCGAATGTAAAACCCATAATAGCACTTTCAGCCTGTCTGGAACCTGTAATTTAAACCTGGCAGTAGTTCAATAAAAACACCTTACACGCTTAAATCCAACCACAATTTTCAAAACGACTGTAAGGCCTTAATGCTTTAAAAATGTAATGTTCTTTTTTGTGGTGTGACGGAACCAATGGTACCAATGGTTTGAGTTTCTGATGCTTTGAACTTATTACTTTTGAGGAAACCGTGATACAATTTTCATAAAGAAATTAAATATACATAATAAATATCATAACATGGAATGTTCCTCGATTATAATCCTCAATAGGATTTGGGTTTTGATGCACAGTGTAGTGCTTTATTATGCATATATAAGAGCATTCATTATAATATATATAAATTTGTATTTATACACTCATTTTAATTTCTTCTGTAATTGTAAATCCATATGTTTATTACATAATTAGATTCATTAAAATAATTGTTTGAATTATTTGGGATTATAGAAGAATTTGCATGAAAAAGATTAACCTTTTTTGTCTCAATGGTTCCATAAAGAACCTTTAACATACAACAAACCTTTCTGTCTCTTTTAAAAAGTTGTTTGTAAGGAAAAAGGTTCTTCATCTTATAAATAGGGAAGAAAGAATGTGTTCTTTCTTTTTTGGAACCAAAAATGGCCCTTCAATAAAATCACTGTGAAGAACCATTTAAGCACCTTCTAAAAGTTCAGGTGCCTTGTTTTTTTATTGACATTAAAATGGATTTATTGCCATGAATTCTATAAAGGATTTTATAATATTAAAGCGTTATGTGCATGAAGGAGAAAGGACACTGACTGGCAAACTAATGACAAAATAGTTTTAGGATTTATGAGTGCAGAAAATTCCTTTGTCTGTCTTACAATTGAATTTGTAAAATAATTAACTGCTAATGTATGTAATCTAATCTTACAAACTGTAAACTTAACAGCAGTATAATAAAATAAAGTTTGTAAAGACTGAGCTAAAATAGATAACAGTTATGATGCTCTGAAACCTGTAAGAAATATCACTAGGTGGCACTAGAGGATAAAAATAACACGACTTTTACTACAACGAATTCTGCACATTTTTCTAAATATGGAGAATATCGATCACTTTAAACCGTTGTTTGTCACATAACGTTAAGCAAAAATGTCTTGATTTGTAATCGGTAAATATTAAAGTCTTGCTTTTAAATATCAAACTCAAAATAATCAAATATCAATAATAACAAACTCCTTACATCGAGCCAGAAACAATTAATTTAAATTCATTATATTCAATAATTAATTATAAAATATAAAAGCAGACAATATTATTATGAAATATAAATTATTATATTTCATAATAATATAGTTTAAAATTAAACTGGCATTTATAGAATCCTTACGTAAAACATCATATAACATTTTTAACACGGTTAGGCCAACGTTTAGACGTCACTACCAAAATGTGTAAATGAAATTGCATAAAAACAAATTTAAACAGAAATAGTTGTTGGTTCAGAGTACAATTACTATGATCATAATTTATCAATATATAATATGAAGTTCATCCAAAAATCCAGCTTTGTTTTTATAAACGGCGCCAACACGAACCGACAAAATCGCTCAAATCGTGTGAGTCAAAGTTAATTATAATAACATAATTATATAATAATATAATAACATTTGAGATCTTAACATTTTTTTTAATTTAGATTTGAATCAAACTATTTTATTGCTACATTTTTTGTTTATATTATTATTTAGGATTTTGTTATCCATGTACCACCAAAACATTAATATACGCAGGAATTATTCACCAAATATAAAACGTGATTCCATAAATTAGGAAACTTTAAACATTTTGTGTTACAAAAATCAATTTTCTATAACAACCTCTGCGCATTTTATTATACCCACAAATTCATCCAGTTCAACGTTTGATGGAGTCTTTCTGACAGAGTAAACAAAACGACAAATAAATACATCCCATAATCTTGTAGAATTACATGGTAGTTTGATTCCTTGATCTATGTAAATGTTTCATTTGTTTTCTTTTAAAGAAAATAGAAAAAATAAAGAAGTGTCCCTGGAATTTGTGGAATAGATTTACACCAAAATAATAATGATGAACAAAAGCACAAAACAAACCAAATTAAAATGAAACAAAAAAGATAATTTCTGATTGTAAAATTGTATTTACATATAGTGACGTATAGTAAACCCGAGGGAGAAATCTTTAAGTTCCAGTGTTTACATTTTCAGAAAAGAATCAATGCATCTTGTCCATATAAATGCGGGCCATAATAATAATAATAAAATAATAATAAAATAATAATAACGTAGTGCTTGTGTTATTAAATTGATCTGCTAAATGTCGGCAATGAAATTTAAAAACGTTTTGTCGTGTGGAACTGAAACCCCATTTGCCTTTAAAAGGAAAATATTGCATCCCTTGCTTTTCCCATTCTCCATTATACAATGTAAATAATTTCTATTTCAAAATAATTAAAAAAGACATTCAAATGTTTGAGATATATAATATTGAATTGGTCGGGTAGAAAATAGTGCTAACATTGTTGAAGACTGAACATGATTTACTATACATAAACATATAGTAAAGTCAGTTCTTAATTTATAAAAAGCAGCTGAATGTGGGTTCAAAAGCAACAGATAGAGAGAGAGAGAGAGAGAGCAAGCAATATCCGGCTAAATGACTATAAATATAAAGGCAAATATTCCAACTCTAATGCAAAATCATCAAACAAAAGAGAGCAAACTGCTAAAATCTTTCCCAAATTCAAAACGATAAGAAAAAGTGCTCAAGTGAGAAGCTGTGTCCTTTCAAAACCATACAATATTTACAGCACTGTTTGAAGTCCTGCGAAACAATTGTATTAATGCAAATAAAGATGGACGGAAATGTCAGGTTTCTATCTCTAGCCCTTCGGTGACCTGTCTGCAGCTCGGCCCTGGCACTTCTACAGTCGATCCGTATTAATAAGACACTAAATCAATTAAATCTGGTGTGTAAATAAAACCCACAATATGACTTTAGAGGAATGTTTAAAGGCCTTTTCACTGATGCCCAAATAAAAAAGGGTGGATGCACGTCCCAATGATGCTCACCCAAAATAAACGTAAAAATGGCGTTTTGGGCTGCAGCTCTTGTCACTTTTGGGGCTTTCGACCGAACCTTCCAAACCAAACGCACTGGATGTGCTGCTGTATCCCGATGTAAACAACTGGCTATGGGACGCCCGTGAGAGTGGGGTAACACCTTAAAAACTGCGTCTTTTCACAGTGCTGGGTATTCACAGAACGACCGTTCTCTTTGCTCCTTCGGGGGAACACGCGTCCCCCACTGGTGCAGAAGGAATTTAAGGAATATTGAAGGCGGATTTACATCCTCTCCCGCAGCCGCTATCGCATCGGATAGCTCCAGTGTGTAAATGAAGTCTGCAGTCAATACAAAACTGTCCCGTTTTCACTGGACCGGCGTCTGGACCCCGTGATGCGGCGGCGTGTCCCCATAAACGTCCTCGGTCCCCGGTAGAGGTCCGCCGGGAGGGGTCATGCGCTTTTCTTTCTGTCTCCTGTTACAAAACCAAACCCTCACGACCTCTTTTTCCAGCTGGAGACTGTCCGCCAGCGATGTTATTTCCGACGCGGCTGGTTTTGGGCACTTGAGGAAATGGCTCTCCAAAGCCCCCTTGACGCTTACCTCGATGGAAGTCCGCTTTTTCCTTTTCCTCCCTTGCGCCGCGATCTTGTCCAGGCTCGTCGGACTCCCAGATGTGGAGTCCGCCTCCTCCAACCACTTGTTCAACAAAGGTTTGAGCTTGCACATGTTCTTGAAGCTGAGCTGCAGGGCCTCGAACCTGCAGATGGTGGTCTGCGAGAACACATTTCCATACAGGGTCCCCAAAGCTAGTCCAACGTCCGCCTGGGTGAAGCCCAGCTTGATCCTGCGCTGTTTAAACTGTTTGGCGAACTGTTCCAGGTCGTCGGAGGTCGGCGTGTCCTCGTCCGAGTGCTCGTGGTGACCCTGGTGCGACTGGTGCTGATGCTGCGACGGAGGATGCCCGTGGTCGCTGAGATGCGGGCTGTGATGGTCCTCGTGCGCGTCGCGCATGCCGTGGTGGTGGATGCCCTGCCCGGTGCCAGGGATGAGCCCGTTCACCCCGAACCCGGGCTGTGAGTAGATGAGGCTCTGTCCGTTCGATGTTGCCATGCTGGGGATGTGTGCTGCCGTCGTCGTTCTCCATGCCCTTGAATCGTGATGGTTACCGTGCGTTTGATGTACCAGGTGGGGTGGTCGCGACTGATGCTGTAGGTTGCTGGAATTGTGCATCTCGTCCCGGCTGTTCTGCACGGCTGGCTTGATGTCCTGTTCGCCGAGGGGACTGGACGACCACGGACCTCCTTCCCCGTGTGACAGTGCTGTGATCCACTGATGCGCGTGGCTGAGCGGGTGACTGTTGCTCTGCAGCGTGTAGTCGCTCTGCAACAGGGTCTGCGCGTCCCTGTAAGCCGTGGCTTGCTGCATGCTCCCGGGCTCCGAGTGTACGATAGATGGGCTGGAAGTGAGAATATTGTAATGATTGGATGCTGTGGTCGCCATGACTCTCGGAGCCGGACTGATCGCTCCTATTAGAGGAACCTTGCATTTGACAGTTACTCTTTTGCCACAGGCGTCTCCCAGGCTCTTTGCCAAGTGGACGCAGCGGCGCGCACCTGAGCTCCGCCTCTTCAAGACGTTCATTGGGGGAAACGCATGACGGACGTGCGGGTTTGGAGAGATCTCTTAGATCATTGGTTAGCGGGGAGTCTTAACAAACACTGCCTCTTCCCCTCAAAAGAACTCTGTGTCCTGCAGCATCTCTGAAATGAGAGGGACCGACGGGGCACCAAGGATGGAACGAGGACCATCAAAGGTTGTAACTTTTATAACTTAGAAATTACTTTGTTAGTTTTGGTGTTGTATGTAAATGCGTCTTGTTTTGGCTGAATCTGATTATAAATCAAAGGTTTACCGACATTTAAAATATTTTTTTTTGTGTTGGATTTATATTTATTACAGGAACTTTTTATTTCATTTGAAATCATATTTGTGTCGTGATTTCGTTTTCTTGACAAATCATGACAAAGTTAATTGGAAAACATTTATTCTTCTGCTTTATATAAACGACTGGTTGTGTTCATGTCAGTTTCAGAATGTGTTTAAAGTAATATTTATAATCTCTATGTTTTTACCAATGTGATTTTAAAGAGCTTGACCAAACAAAACAAATATTAAACGAATAATAAAAAATAATTTACTTTATTGTGAGATAAAGTTGTTGTATCTGCAGCAGATTATTCAATCCTTATTTTCAATGAATTGTATAAATACATTCAATTCTTCGTTATTTTATATTTGTTTACCTATTTGTAATAATGAATGTTTTATATTTTATTTATACACCTTAATTCTGTCAACAATGTTTTATATGTTAAGTTCACAAAATATGACATGTATTGTTGCTATTTTTCTTATGATGCAAATAAAAATGTAATAATGATGCATTGTGCCATGTCTTTTTCATAACAAGTGGGAGTAAGGCCTATGCCAATAACAACCGACGAGTGTCTTGTACTTTAGTAAAATCTACTAAAGTAAAATAAAGCATTTTAACAGTGTCTAACTTATGCATTCAAACGATTGATTGCCAACATTTAATTTTAATAACAGAAGTGATGATTCCCAGATAAAAGCACCTGTATATTCTAAGCAAGCAATAGATCTGTATTGACGTTCCACTTTAAATGAATAAAACCCAATTTTTTATTAAGCAACCATCTCTACAAATATATAACTCTGAAATTTTTTATAAGTCAAACGAGGAGTAATATAGAGAGAAAGAACCCTGTGAAAAAAGCAGTGTGCTGGGAGCGCAGGTGTTTAAAGCTGACCAGCTGGCTCCTCTGTGAGCTTCTGTAAAGAAAAGCGTCCGACAATGTCCAAGGAGGGGGACATTCTTTAAGCAGTGCTGCTGGTTGCTATAGAGAGGGGTAAATTAAACAACGCCTCATACGTCACCATTCTCGCCTTCTCTTCTATACAGCAGGCCCTACGTAAATCAGCTTGGGCACTGCACAAAAAGAAGAAAAAGAAGAGATTATTTTAAGGAACTATTTAAAAGCAGTAAATAAAGAACACTTTGAAGTAGAATGTGGGCCAATTACGAGTTAGTGAACAATTGACTTCACAATAAACAAGATAGAAAACATAAGGTCAAATGTCAGGCCTTAAAAAGACTTGGTGCATTTTTGTTAAAACACAACTTAGTCTGATACTACTATTAAAGTTTTTAATGCAAACTTGGTAAAGTGAATGACAAAAACTCAAAACTAATCTTAATTCTAAATTCTAAATAAGTGTTGAATTATAAATGTAATGGTTGCATTGACTCATTTTAAATGGGTTCAAGTTCAGATGGGACATAACCATGATGTCTGTCCTGAGTCAACTTATTTGTTGTTCCAAAACGTTTATAAAAAGGTCTGATTTAATACAAAGTCCCGAGGCAAATCCAATCATCAACCAAGCAGGAAAAAAAGTTCAAAGGCACAGAAAGCAATTGTGTCAAGTGCGTGGGGTTACAGGACGTTTAAAAGGGCGCAAAGACAAACTTGAAAGACACGGGGCCGGAAATTCATCCGCGTAATAATGAACATCATTGTGGCGTAACAGTGAAATCAGCCAAATCAAAAGAACATTTATGGCAATTAAGGTTGTAATTCAGAGAATTACCACATCGCCACAGAAGCTTAAATAGTCGTGTTGGGAGAAAACCAAAGCACATTACTTTAATGGTATGATATGCAAACTATGGATCGTTCAATTACATGGCTTAACAACGCATAAATGATGCGAGTCTTGTTATGTGGACTGTGGGGTCTGCGCTAATTCATTTGGAAGGACTCAGATCCAGTGAAATCTGCGTCTGAGCTCCGGGAGCCGCTGCCAAACTACATTTAAGGGAATAAAAATTAATGACAGAGAATCTGAGCGTTAAATTAACAGTAATTATATGACCCGCATGCTGTAAAGATCCCATTTTTTATGGTCTAATTAGGTACCGTCTCCCCATACATCAACATATTTCCCACTGTGGATTTTCACACGAGATCCCGGTCATGTTCAAATACTGATGGAAATAATTAATTACATTTTACAGGGACACGCTTTCAATTGCGCAATAATCAAACCCCTCTGACGGCTGCGCGAGTCAATGTGTCTGATCACCCAATGGGTGTCAGAAACAAAGATTAACAAAAGTATCTTTTTATTATTGCTTGCAAAGAAGGAAATATACATAACATAGGGATGGGTTAGGTTTGTGCCTCTGTGTGGTGGATGGGGGGCTGCAAACCCCTGTCAGTAGGGGAGTCTCCTCACACAGCTCTAGATGAACAGGTCCTGCACCGAGAATCTAGTAATCCCATGCAATTAATCCGCACAAAGACATCGTTAAATCTGCTCCTCGTTACAATTGGCTACCAATTGTGTGCGGCCATTGTGGGGGGCGCAAGAGACCACCCCTGCGAGGCTAAGTGGAGACCTGTTATGCTATCCACTAAACCATTACTCCAAATTTTTCACTTTGAAGTGGATCAGTAGAGGGGGGGATTGGTGGACTGCATAGATCAGGCAGGGTGTATTGGACCATTCAAAAGAAGAGAAATTAAAACTGATATTTGAAGATTAGATTAGATTAGATTCAACTTTATTGTCACTGCACATGTAAGGTACCTGGCAATGCATTCAAGTGGGCATCCAACCAGAAGTGCAATATGCAGAATATATGTGTCGTATGTACAATAATGCAGAATTGATAGTATTGAAGTATTATGGACAAATTTAAAGGTTTAAAATACAAAACTGATATACAGAGAGGTGTGCTATGAACACACTATACATTATGTAAAAGTGTATGTACACTATAGACAGATCTGTGAACGTATGAGCATCATTTACAGTGTGAGGGAGCGATTGGGAAAAGCGCGCAGGTAATGTTACAATACCTGGCATCTCTTAAGGCCACATTAGCTTGCACACTGACAATTCATCCGACGTCATCACTATAGCTATGCGCATTTGTGTATCTATCCATACATAATGATCCTAGGCTCCCATGTGCCTAAACACATTGTATTGAGGCAATGTGGGAAGGTTGTCTACCTGGTATACCGGGCCTATGGATTCCTCTCGATCTGTTTAGAGATGCGAGTGAGCTCTTGGTCCCATCGCTCATGTGCAGCTCGATTAGCCCCATGTGCCTCATTCTTCATATGTGGAGGTGTAGCAGATGGTTGGAGACACACCGTGTTACGAGGCTGTGGCGGTATGTAACGCTCTTCTAATTAAAACATCAACGCTGCCGCAGCGGAAGAACCATGCAAGTTCGGACAAAGATGTTTACCAGTAAAAGTTCAGCTGGAAATGTAATCCGGGATATCATGGATTTCATAGGTGACTGTAAAAGGATGTGTACATGGGTAAACAGGATGTGGTAAATGCAGAACAGGTAGACTAGTCAAATTTGCATTTTGTTTAACGTACCAGTTGTAATGTAGATAGTTGCCACTCTTAAGCATCATTAAAACAGGTTTTTTTAAGCAATGTTTGCTTCTTTGTCAATTAAAAGACTTCATCGCACAAGTATCCGGAAGCTGGATCTCAACCAAGTAAAGTATATCTCTGTTTGGATGTAAAGAAATCATTTGTGTTTTTAACTTGATCAAGCAACTTTTATACATTCTACGTAATCTCAGAAATCTCACCAAAAGATAAGAGAGCTAAAAGCTTATTTGAAATTAAAATTGTTACACTGAAAGAATGGGTTGATAAAACTTAATTTTATCATGTACATCAAGATGTTTTAACATAATTTCTCATAAAATCTGAAAAATGTTCTTTTAAAACAACTTAATTTAATCATGTGGAACTGATGTACATTATTAAATTGAGTAGTTCCAACAACCCTTTTTTGTGCAAATATAAAGGAATGTTACATGTACGTTCTATATTGTTTTAAGTTGTTACATTTAACCATTGTCTTATATTTTCAAAACCAGTTATATGGCATTTCCAAAAATCATTTTTTCTCCTGGGCACACACATACACTCCACCACAAGAATGTGACCTTTTGGACAAGTTTGCTCTGTGGCTCAGACCTGAGACTCGTGCTTCATCCAGCTGACCTCCACTCTATTGCTTGATGTTTACCATAGTGATTTGAGGTTGAACCTAAAAATATTTGCTCTTTGTGTCAACCCTACCCTGGGATTTCGAGTTATGAACTGAATGTATTACTTTGGATCCCTGAGGAGAGAAAACAGCACATTAGTTGCATATTGATATAAAAGACAGACGGCATAATTCAATGGTTTGTAAGCAAAACGGTTAAGAAAAAATTCTCATCTGTAAGACTGAAAATGACACCACACTGCCCCCCCCCCCTAGTGCTTCTTATGGACCAGTGTCTACCCCAATGGTAAAGGTTGTTCATACGTTAATAGATAAAACAAAGGACATCATTTGTAGGCCAAGTCTTGTCTGAGTCCTCTCCTCAGCCTTCTTCAACCAATCCAATACAGCCCTAAGGAAAATATCCAAAGCTCTGCGTTTGGGCTGAGGTTGGAAGGTCTATTTGCCTCTCCGTCAAGGATCGATTTATCCTAGCCTCCAATTTATTTCTCCTCCTCGTTTCTGCAATCCATACAGTTCCTGCCTCTGGGGAAGAACCAGGGGAGAGACAGCGGACAGCCTCCCAACACATTCAAAAGCTGATCTACAGCTCTCCACTACATAAACCAATATGTACCCTCACTCCACAGAGGGGAAAACATATCTGAAAGTACCTAAGATGGAGTACTTCTCATGTTTTGCATACTACCAAGTAGATGTTTAATCTCCCTTTTTTTTTTACATATTTATAGATAGGAATGATTGATAAAGGTTTTGCCATTATTTCTAGACATCAGAATTATCAAGGGCCTTTCAAGGGTCTTATAAAGCAATGCCAATCACGAAAAATCTATTTAATGCCGGCAATAGCTGTAGACAGGGCTTGGCACTTAGTGAACAACATATAGCTATAAAATATGGGATAAATAAATAAACTGTAAAAGGGATATTTCAATCCCCAAAAACTAATTTTGTCATCATTTACTTTTACTCTGGTCAAAACTGTATTAGATTCTATCCTTGGGCAAAAGACAAAAGAAGATATTTAGTAAATGTTGCTTCCAACTTGTGTCCAAACAATAAACATCAATTGGGGACCAAATGTTTTTGAAGGGAAGTGAAATATTTTAATTATTTGCATTCTTCAAAATATCTACTCTGTGTTTTGCAGAAGAAAAAACCAAGCAGCTTTGCATTAACACGAATGAAAAAATCAAGACAGAATTTTTGTTTTAATATGACAAATAAAATAATAATTGCTATGGTAAATACATGAAAATATACATGAAATATAGACGATTAAACCTAAAAATTAAATAAATATTATTATGACTTATTAGAAGCTAACTCTCAGCCATTAGGGAACTTGAAACAGCATCAGCAGTGTTTTAGTTATTAATTATTATCATTATGAGAAACATCTATTTTGCAAACTGCTTTATTAATCAGTATGTGCTGTATTAAGTACCCAAAAAGACATCTTTCAAGAAGGATGTCCATTGCAACAAAAATAAATTCTTATTCCAAAACTACACTCCATACATACGCTGGACAGGTCCAAAACCATGAATTGATAACTTCAGATCTCTAGGAAATTTTCAATTATTTATTGGAAAACTAAATAACACATTCCTGGATGTCATTCTGAGCGTTCAACAGGTTAGAGGCTCCCTAGATGACAACGGATGGAACCTTCTTATGTCATAAACTATTCAGACAAACTGCGTGGTGGGACAGGGATCTCAATACATGTGACCCTAAAGATAAAGTGGCTTTTTAGAGAGAAAAAGGAAAGATGTTTCAAACCAAGAGACAGAGCATTTGCTTAACAAAAAAAGTAAAAAATAAATTCTTAAATTCTTATTGCAAAACTACACACTCCATACATACAGGTCCAAAACCATGAATTGATAACTTCAGATCTCTGGGAAATTTTAAATTATTTATTGGAAAACTAAATAACACATTCCTGGATGTCATTCTTAGCGTTCAACAGGTTAGAGGCTCCCTAGATGACAACGGATGGAACCTTCTTATGTCATAAACTATTCAGACAAACTGCGTGGTGGGACAGGGATCTCAATACATGTGACCCTAAAGATAAAGTGGCTTTTTAGAGAGAAAAAGGAAAGATGTTTCAAACCAAGAGACAGAGCATTTGCTTAACAAAAAAAGTAAAAGCAAACCAAACGAGAAAATAAATCAAACTAACCTGCGCAGAGAGCAAAAATAAAGCAAAAAACTTTTTTTCTGGGGGATGGGGTGTTCAATTCCATCCACATTTGCTTTGTCCACATTTAATTGCTTTTTTCTTTATTTGAGCAGACGTAAGAAAAAGAAACAAGACAACACCTCCCAACAAAGCAGCGACAGCAGCTAATGGAGGGGGTGTAATTGTGAATGGAGGTATTCATCTGAAGATGCGGCTGGTAAATTGCTGCAGACAATGCATAGCACAAGGATGCTCACATCGTTGGCGTTTAGAGACGCTGGGGTAATTGCCCCTCCGTAGAGACGGAGGGAAATGAGTGGGAGAGGAAGAAGGAATTGGTGAGAGAGCAAAGTAAGAGACGTTAGGTGAAGAAAAGTGGATATCAGACACGGGGATGGGAGAGATGAGTCTGGAGACTGAATGGATGAGAGTCTGGAAGGAGAAGAAGAGGAGATGAGTGTGTGTTTACATGCAGGGAAGATGATGTGGGGGAGGGCGGCGTGGTGAAATAGGTTCTCAGCGCTGCACTTTGCGAAAGAAATAGCCGTCAACTAAAAGAAAATGGCATGAAGACAAACACTGTGTACTCGAGTGCAAAATATCTTCAGATACGCACGCTCCTCTGACTATAGAGAAATGTATCAGAGTCTAGACATTAACATTTAAAGAAAACATCCGAGGTCACAAATGCAGGAAGGAAGAAGGTGGTCGCAAACAAACAGACATACACAGCAAGGGATGAAAGAAAGAAAACAATAACAACCATTCACAGACAATACACATCTGTCAACAGAACAGCATCCTCACTAGAGAGAAACATCAGGGAGCAACAATTCAATTAAACACATCATCCTGTTTAAATTACGGCTACATAATCACTGCAATTCACCATTGCCTGGAATTACAAATTCACAACACAATGGCCTGAAACCCAGCAAGATCGACAGGACCATTGATAGCTTTGGCAGGAAAGAGATAGCGTGTTTTAATTCACATAAGAACTTGCAGTCATTAAGTCTGAGGCAACGTGAGGAATTTTGAAGTTTGTGTATATTTTATATTTAGAAATTAAAGGGGCGTTTTTCCGCTTTTAAAGTTTGAAAACTTTTCTAAATAAAGAGTTCTCAGTTTTCCTTCAATTTGGTATCAAATACCCATGGCATTCTAAACCTGCATGCCTCTCTTTCTTCTGCAAAACACAAAAGAAGCTATTTTGAAAAAGGTTGGTAACCCAACAACACTGGACTCCGTTGACTTCCATTGTATGGACATTTTTTTAATATATTTTCTTTTGTGTTCAACAGAAGCCATATACAGGTTTTTAAAGACGTAAATACATGAGGATAGAATTTTTGGGGGTTGAACTTCCTGAATGTGAATTGTATAGGTATAATAATCCAGATTTGTATACAATTTAAATGAAATATTCATATTACAATCTTTCTACAATCTCTAAACGTTAATTTTTTATCTCAGACTGAACATATGTTGTGAAGTTGAGATCTCATCTGAAACTGTTATGGAAACAATATGGTTTTCTCGGTAGATATATTGGGACTCTTGCAAAATTTGCCGTCCATTTTTTCTTATTTAGATATGAAAAATTAAAGAAATGTAATCACTTTTCTAATACGTAAGTGGAAGCAAATTCATTAAAGCTTACCTAAAAAGGAAAATTCTATCGCTATTCTGCTCTCTTGTCATTTCAAAGCTGTAGAAGGGAATTGGTGCCACTGCTGTTTTGTTACAAACTTTAAAATATCTTCTTCATGAAGAAAGAAAGCAATGTTTGAAATATCAAGAGGGTGAGTAAATAATGACACAATTAAAATTTTAGGTTAATTGCATAGTTGGAAGATGGACAATCGGCGTGAACTGTGCAAAGGTTCACAGAGTGTTTGTCGCACCCCTAAACTCCTTTCTCTCCTCAGCATAGTAGTTAACAAGACGGTAGAAGGCACGTTGTGGCCGACACACAGCGCTGACACGAGACGGCCGGGGTTGGCAGGGGTCATGTGGTAATTACACATATAACTCCCTCTGTGAGCAGCAGGCCGGCTGAGCTTACAGCCACTGGCTACTGTGTCACACACACTCTCACGCAGAGTATCTTCTAGTGCTGACGCACGCTGAGAGTGGCCAGAGCTTGTGAGACGCACGCACAGTGCGAAAGTGATTACAAGGCAGGAGGATACAACAAAGCAGGCAGGGACACTGAGGTGCTGAAAACATGATTATTAGTTTGCACTGGTAGGGTGGAGGTTCTTGTGACTTGGTCTGTCCCAAACCTGTCTACTTCAGTTTTTCTATTAAAATATAAAACCCTTTTTAAAGTGAGAGTTCACCCAAAAATGAAAATGCTGTCATTAACTCACCCCTTGTCATTTCATACCTGTATGAATTTCTTCTGCAAAACACAAAAGGACATATTTTGATGAATGTAGGGGATCAAAAACTGTAGGTGTCTTTTAACTTTTATCCTATGGAAAAAAGTCATTGGGGAGCAGGTTTTAATTTGACCAACATTTCTTTTTGTGTTCAGGAGAAGAAAGTAATACAGGTTTGAAATGACAGGAGGGTGGGTAAATGATATCTTAATGTCACTGTACTGTTAAAATCCACATCTAGAATAAAGCTTCAGGTGTGCTTGTGCATGTATGATAAACATGCGGTATGCAAGCATGTTGATTCAGGAGAACAGTTAAATTGGCAAACTCAGGGTCACCAGATGGGTATAGCTGTGGGTGGTTCATGACGGGCACTGATAACCAAAAGGTTTCGGGTCTGATTCCTACTAAAGCATCCTGTGCCATCACCACTGTGCCCTTCAGCAAAGCACTTAACCCCAGGTTTGAAAGGAAAAAACCTTGCATTCCGATAAAACATAAATGTTAGGGCACTACCAAATAATGTTGCATATATCTGCAGAAAGCGTAACACTACATGATGTTCCAAGAAAGATCAGGTCTTAGGAATAAGACCAACAGCTGAGCACAGCATTGATTTGTTGTGGGTAAATAAACCACTAGACACCACGGGTAAATCGATACCCCTTCTAACCTAACTAAAAGAGAAGAGCCATGCTGTTCACTTCCTTTACACTCGACGGCATTTGTCAAAATTTCATGCATTTTAAACAGTGACAGCGAACTTTTACTGTAACATTAATCTGTGATAAAAAATCTGAACAAACACAATCAACCTAGAATGGTCTCTGGGATAGGTTCATGTCCTCAGATATGAAATAAGACATGGAGTTTATCGTTCAAATATCACGTCACTGGAATCATGTAAACTCAGAGAATGACAGAAAACCCTACCCACAGGGGCTGAAACAAATGAAAGTAAGGGTGTTTATGAATAAGGACTGAGCCCTTATACGGAGCGAATGAAATATTGCGAGAGATGGATGACGCTACAGAGAAATCGAACGAGATTAGAGGAGGAGAGATTGGAGGAGACGAATGAGGAAAGTAGCATGGAGTTCAGGCAGAAATGAAAGAGATATCATGAGGGGACAAGATAGATTGGTAGAATGAGAAGGTAGAGGCGGAGGGAAATAGATGGTCATACGGTGAGCGGCAGACGATGGAGAGGTGGTAGAGGGGGAGAGGTGGGCCGGAGGGGTGTGCCAACAGAGCGCTTGCTGGGCGTACATATGTAGAGCAGCAGGAAGCAGAAGAGTGGATGACTGAAGCACTGGCTTTCTTTTCTCGATATATTTATCGGTCATTATTTGCTGGACCCTTTTTCTATTGTACATCCAACAGGCTTTTGGCTCCATGCTTTGTTCTTGGACTAGCCCCTAAAAGATTGTGGATGCACACACCTATGAAACCAATGCAAACAAGTAAATAAATAAAGAACATCCCTTAACTCATTAGTCATGGAAATGCATGCAAAAATATGCACCTCTAAAAATCCACCTTGGGCCAATTTGTGGTTTTGAGGATGTTTGCGTGTATGGAGAGAAGTGGGCGGCTGTGCATGTGAGGGAGAATCTCTGAGATCATATGGGTATTCCCTTATCCGACTGTGAAGGTTTTGCATGTGACAGTGATGGTGTTTGCGCGTACATATGGGTTCTGCCCGTATGGTCCGCAGTGCTTCAGGCTTCAAATTATTGAGTCTTCCGATTGAAAATAGGCCTGGAACCCTTGGAGTCTACCCAGGATTCCATGTAAACACAGTGGGATGCTGCAACATTGGCGCAGAGCCCTGTCTTACAGGCACCAAGAGTAGAGCATTTCATTGACAGTCCAAAGGGGAAGAAAAGCAGGATGGGCCTAGACAGTGATTGCCAACCAGAGGTAAATACACACACCTTTTATAGGTTGCGTATCATAGAGTTATTATTTGTGCTTCATTTAAGTATCAATTAAGGCTCAGATTAAAATAACATAGGAGAGAAAAATTTTATAAAGACGTAAGCTGAATAAACCCGCGGAATAAATGTAGATTTTCTGGATGGTATTGGAGGCAATGTTATTTGGCCTCAGTGTATATTTTTGACAAACCTCAGCAAGTGAAACAAGACCTGCTTATTCATTTTTAATATAGTAGTTTAATATACAATAAAATATAAAAATAAATTACTGATCATGTAAATCATATAAATGTAATATGATATAAGTTGCCATATTTTTGCATTTGATTAAACTGTTGGTAAAAACTGAAAATTTAGACTTTGAACTATTTGCACAAAAATGAAAAATTTGTCATGAATTATGGTTTAGTTATTCTAAACCTTTATACATTTCTTTGTTCAGGTGATCACAAGGAAATATATTTGGAAGCTTTTGATATTTCTGGGGCAGAAAAGAAGATATGTTGAACACAAAAGTATATATTTTATTTACAAAAATTAAGCTTTTTTAAGAAAACCAAGAAGTTCTTGGGCACCTTTCCTACAATTTTTATTCATTTTTCTACAATGATGCATTTTTTATGTAAACTAACATATAAATGTATACAGGTTTACAACAACTTGAGGTTGAGTCATTCACGACAGAATTTAATTTTGGGTGGACTATCCCTTTAAGAATACATTGAAATACTAAGCTCTTATTTTAAGCATTGGGGTGAGCATCTCACATTGTTGAGATCTCTGCTGTAACTAATTGATATACCTTTAATTAATATGGGAAATATATAATTTTTGGATTTAATGTAGGTTCCAGTGAGTATCTTGAAAATATTTTTCTTTGTAAATCTACAAAACAGAAGCAAAAATGGGGTTTAAGAACCACAATAACAGAAAAGCCATGTAATTCTTTTTAAATTGAATTTTGAATTTAATAGACCAACCTATTTCGAAATTATTTATATACAGTTTGTGCAGAGTGGTCTACAAGTCTTGAGTCTCAAAGTTACTGTTATTTGCATAATTATCATTTTAATCCAAACAATCTTTTTAATAAAAAAATATAAGCATTACTTGTTTTAGTATGATACAATTGTATACGAATGTTACACTGTTAAACACAAGACTAAGGCGGAAAGAGGGTGAGTTGCATGTAAATTAAAAACCTAATCTTATTTATAATCTTACTGGAATATCGGGACAGCGCGGCTTCTCCACTGGAGTTACAGTGAAAGCCATGAGAAACGGTTGAAAATGTCTGTCTATGTGGCCTGCAGCATTAACCTTCACTTCAATAGAAGGTCATCGAAGCCCCAGTTTTGGCTGTTTCCTTTCAATTAAAAGTCTCTCTCACTTTCACAATCTTGCTTTTTGACCATTGTCACAATGACAAATCAATAAATACAAATATAGATCCTGAATCCTTGAGTTAAAACATGATGTAGCTGATTTGAGAGTTCCATTTAAAAGGGTTGTTCCAACGCTAAGGTACGGTAATGGGTTCAAGCAGTTGTTAAATTATGTATTAAAATAAAAAATAAATTTCTATTTGACATTTTACAGCAAGAGAAACAGAAAAAAGGACACAGAGAACAAGTGAGAGAGAAATACAGAGGTCTCGAGCAGTGAGAGAGAGCGGGTCGTGATCTTCAGAGATGAAGTGTTCTGGCCTGAGAGCTCAGTAAGCTTCTTTATGCAGGAGTTGAAACGCTGAAGCAGCTTCATACATACCCCCAATGCTCTCCGAAAAGGGCCAGTGAGGTCACAGATGCCTGACTAATGTCAGATTACAATTCAAGAAAACGTTTGTGGTAATTCATGTATACATCTGCAGGAGTGGTGAGGTGTGTGTCACACATGAGCATGTGCGGTGTGTGTTTAAGTGTCAAGTGAGGAATAAAAGACCTTGTTTACTTCTAATGCTTACAAGTTTGGAAACATGACTTCTTTGTTCTGATACCTGGCATATGACAGAAACAGGTGCAAATGTTCTTTTTTTCTGGATTACATCGTCAACATATTGGCCAATAAATGCCTTGCATTCATTAGAAAGCGTTTAAAAAGTAAAAATGTTACGGCACCCATTGCCTTTTGGTTGATGTGCCAACACATAACACCAGTGATCTGTGTTCGATTGCTATTCCCAATGGTCCTTTGATTGTCCGGTTTCACCGGTCTCCTTTTAATGTCTTCCTGTCTACTCTACACAGTAGGAGTCTTCACAATTTAAGATGCCATGGACACCCCTAATATGATTGACCTTTTGTGAGGGCCCCCTTTCCAAAATACGTATTCAACTAATGTTATATACAATATATAATGTCATATATTATAAATAAGCATTAAACTATGTTAAATAATAAGTGTGAGAATTTGCCAATATATAAAATATATATAAAAATATAATATTAAATAATTGGTTATTTTGCAAATGTTATAAACATTCGTAATTTATATTATTATTGTTGTTTGTATGATCTTCATAAGAAACAATTTCAATTAATTTTTCTGTAGCACTTTTCATTTGTGATAAACATAACTGTAATGAGAAAAACTCACTAGAAAGAACAAAACATGTCGAAATTGCTACAATTTTTAATTGTTAAAAACCCTGCAACACTACTGTATACTGTATTGTTAATTGCTTAAAATTCCACACATTATAACTTTTAAATAGGGTTGGAATTGGCATTTTCATTTTGACACTCAAACTCAGGTCGCCAAACTGGAGTTAAACCAGGCCACAGGCTCTGACACATACAAACTGAATTAAAGAAGCTTAAATGAAAAAAATAAACTTTTTCTGCTCACACAATTCCAATACACTTTTGTATTACATATTTTATATAATAAAAAAAGAAATAATATAAAATGAATGGGTGTCCCAACTAATGGTAGTTCATCTCTGAAGGTCACGACCTGCTATAACTCATTATCCAAGACCTCTGTGTTTTGCACAACTGTGTGCACTGATGTGTGTGTTTAACCAACAAATGACCTTGTTAATGGCAGTAAAGATACATCCGCACAGTTTACAAGTGGTTTCCATAGAAATGCATTCATCACTTAAAGTTGAAAAAATGGATACACACCTCCAGGCACCTCCTGACCTTTCAGGGTTTTCCGATTCATGACAACGCTAACTTCGCCACCTGAGTGAAGAAATATTAACAAAATTACAACCTTGGTTAGGATATTCCCTAACCTACAATTAGATAAAAAACCTTAAATAAAGCATTATTTGCAATTCTTATTTTAATGAGTATGCAGTATTTGTTCGCCAGCAACTTTAAATCCTGCTGGAATACCAGATCTAGAAAGACAAACTTGTAAAACAGCATTAGTGGAAAAACAGACACCAAGACGGCAAGGCTGGACAAGTGTCAATAATTCAATTGTGTGTTTGTGTTTGCTATTGGATTGGTGTGTAGGTTTTTGTGTGCGTTTACAGTCTGATAACTATCTCCCCAGCACATCTACAAATAAATCAACGTGTTAGAGCCTTTATAATCTCCAAGGTGTGAATATGTACATATATGGAGTGTGTTGAAAGGCCTTGTGACTGATATTCTGCTCCATCTCTAATGGCCCTATATGAAGAGGCAACAAGTCATTTACAGAGATGATGTTGTCCTCTGACACAATCACTTTCTATTCTGTCCGGCAGAGAGGGAAGGCGTTTGCAGTGGGTAATTGCATTGAGAATTGATTTTAAGCAATGTGCCGTCTCATGGGCTGTAATCAAGCACCATTATTCACTGTTAACTAAAGCGCTCCGCACAGGCCAACACAAAGACATGACTCCTGTTAAACAGCCCAGCTCCCTGCGCTCTCTCATTAACACACACATCTCGAAGAATGACTAAGAGCTCTCACACGACGCAGGGAGGTAACGTTTGAACAACATACCCGCAAACGTACGCCAGGAATATGAAGTGATTAAGCTGAAATCAGGCCTCTCGTGTGCTCTTATCGGCTGGAAATGAATTGGCTCATTTGCAGCATGGTGTGAGAGAATGTTTGTTGTGGCTTGAGTAGGAGCTTTCTGAACTCATTCCAGATTCATGTCAACTTATATCAACAACACTGTTGCGGTGACCTACACCGTTTACCAATCAGAGCCTGAGGTTCACCGGAGGACCGTGTTCGTCAGCCAATCAGTGTGGCAATCAAAACATTCATTTGCATTCATAAGCCTGCCTTGGTTTTAGCGGGTATCTGATGTCATGTTTGCAGTCTTTTGTTGTGTGCCGTGAAGAAGTTTTAGCGGGCCAGAAATCTTTTTGATAAAAGGGTCAATGTCACTTCTGTCCTATCTGTGATTAAAAATATCGCCATGCATCTAGCACTCATCATATATAAACCACCACTGTTGGCTAGAAATACTCTTGGGTCAGCAAATGGTCAAAACGGGATTTCTCTACAAAGCGAATGCGTCTGGGCAAAGGGAATAATGATATCATGTGGATAAAATGTCTGGTATAAGGACAAGAGTCCATATTTTACCAAATATTTTCCAAATATTACTTTAACACTTTTATATACTGTCACATGTACTGTTATTGCCTAACAGTGCTTATGGCTTATACGTTTTCTTTGCAGTACTTGAGGAAAGAAAAATAAAGGGGCATCTTATATTATGTAACTGTATGTATTACTTTATATTATATTACTGTATTACATTATTGTACAGTATATACGGTATGTTAATTATATTATTGTACCGTATACCATAGTCTACAATTTTATATATCACAGTGCTTAGTTTAAATATTGAAATACAACTTCATTAAAATTGAAATAATACCTTGTGTCTTGTGTTAATTATTTAAAAATGGTTATTCATTAAATGCAATTACTATTACCTAAATGTATGTATAGCTGCTTTGCACCAACACAAAAGTAAAAAAAGTGCTAAGTTAATAAAAGTGAATTTAATTCAATTATATTAAATTGACTGTGCACCTTTTATTAGTACATCTCTATCTGTGACTCAAGTTCAGCTTCACACACGAGAGCTCCCGGACATACACAGCAATGTGCTGGTCTTAAAGAGACGATTAACTGTAATAATCCTTCATCAGGCATCAAATACATTATAACATGGTGGCTAGCTGGTGGCCAAATAGTTTACCAAGTAGCTTACAATCTGGCCTGTAAAACAGACATTAGTGAAACAAACTTTATAAGGTCTCTATCTTGCTTTTAGAACGCAGCATAGCATTTAAAGCAGAGAATTCTCCCAGTAAATAAAAAATACAAAGGTGTTGGTGTAATAAATCTTAAGTAGCAATCAATATTATATCCTACAGAGAGACGGGAGAAAGAGAGGGAGAATGAAAGTGAGACAGAGAGATTAGAGTTTCTTTATGGAGCCAAGTGAGTTGGTCACTGACAGCAGTAATGCTGTGTGTACACAGCATGCAGCTTGTAAAGCTCCGACCCCCCGCCTTCCCACGTATCGCATCTGCGTCCCGGCACTCTCGGCCTGCTCTTTCAGCCTCTCACTGACCATTGCTTTGAAAAACTCTTTTTTCTCTCCTCTTTTCTTCTCTCTCTCTCTTCCCTCGGCTCCTCCCACACTCTCCGCAGGTCTTTTCTATCCCAACTGTCTGGGGACCCTTTCACTTTTTGTCCCTCTCTGACCTCCCCTGGACCACATTCTGTGTTGTGATACACACCATCTGCTTTGGAGGGGTGGGGGGGGAGCGGAGAGCCTTTCCAAGCCGTATAAAACGGTCAGTGTGTCAGGCTGGTGGCCCTCTGTCATTCCAGTTTATAGCGTCACATTGGCTTTGGATTCAAACGTAAGCTCGGCTCTTAAGACAGCTCAGAGAGGGCGATTTAAAGGAGGACCCGTCTTAAGCTCACACCCCTCGGTCTGCGGTGGTATGTCCCGCTAATTCCCCAAAAGAAGTCTCTTTTAAGAGGCACTCAAGCCGCACTAAGCAGCTGCCTGTGAGTTAGGTCATTTTCCCAGGAGCGGGACAGTGAGCTTTGGCAGGACCTCAAAAAAAAGAACACCATCTGTTATTGGACTGAAAAGGTTGGTGACACCTTCTGTGGTACCAACAACCCCTAATTAAGCGAAGGGGAATGCAGGCGCAAGCTGCGAGCCGACTGGCCGGCCAGACTTATGCTTGCCCTGGTGACAAGCCAAGCCCATTCCTCATCCTTCCCCCCTCTCCCTAGCCACATCTGTCCTCCGTGGCACACTGAACGGCCGTGGCTTAGCCCTCTGAGAACTTTCATTGCTACAGACTCGATATAAGGCGTTCACCTACTGTATATGAGTGATACACTAAGATCACAGACTTTCAGATACAAAACGAAGTACACTTGGAGGTCGAGAATTTTGTGCTTAAAGATACATTTTTACACTTGCATTCATGCATCAATTCATTGTATTCACTTTTACATCTATCAGTATGAGAATTTGACCCACGGGAGAATTTGACCAGCTGTATGGGCAATAAACATATAACCTGTATAACTTTCTTTTCTCAGCAGAACACAAAATATTTTGGAGAACACTGCTAACCAAAACAACATGTGACAACAACAAGGCCTTCCATAGTGGACATTTCTTAAGATATCTACTTTTGAGGTCCAAACGGGGAAATAAGCTTTGACAGATTTTTTATTTTCAGTTAAACTATTCCTTTAAGACTATTAATATGTATTTTTCTTTGAGATGTGAGTCAGTAAGCCTTTTCTGAGTATTATGTTAAAATGCAAAAGTGACACCATGTCAAATGAAAGTTTGGCAAGCAAGTGATTACATAGTCAACACAAAGTTGATTGTAATAAATACGGTGTTGAATTTGAATTAGTTTTAATGTTATTTGCTTGGACATACAAAAATGGTGCATACCAAATATTAAATTATTGAATTTATATCCACAGTTGCGCAATTTCAAATTGTCATTTAATTTCTTTATATATTGTGGCCATTCCAGTCAAGTGTCTGTTCAATTTCAACAAAATCAAACCAGCAAGGAATGACATCCCCATCAACAGCAATGTGAAAGACTGACAGCATGATTAGACAATTAAAAAAACTGATAAAAAAGGTTTATAGAATAAAACAAAAATAATTTCAGAACTAAAATGGTCTTAGAAATGGACATTCCTAATATTATTGTGGCTGTATAGTATAAAATAGCATAAGAGAGATTGTTATATTGTGTAAATTGTGTACAACTAAAAGTGTGATTGATTTCTTGATCTGATGACAATTCAATTCAGAACTTTAAGACACATTTTTCATCTTTGTCTATTCCCCTCTGTTCTTTAACCGTACAGTAACAGTACAGCTCTATTTCAACTATGTGTCTAATTAGTGTGATTAAGTATTTAAGACAAAAGGTCTTAATTAAACACACACACACTGGGACCTTCAAGGCGTTGGCACGACAGAGACGGCATGTTGGCGCTCTTTCTTTTGTTGCTTAAACGTTTTTAATGGAAAACACTAAACAACACAAAAACACTTTCACCCAAAACATTTGTCTTGCAAGCTGTGTCGAACCATCTGTGGTGCTTTGATATTTGATAACACATTGCTAAACACTAACAATGCTAAAGCTAAATCCCATTGAGAAGCGTTAAGACTCGTCACGAAGAACAAATCAGTTCATTTGACAAATGACCAGTGGCTTTCAAACAGCGCAGAGGTAACAGAGGTTGGTGCTAAAAACATCCTGCCGAAATGTCAAAGCAAATGATATTGTGTGAAGTAAAAGGCTTTAATGAAAAAGCTGGCGGGGGGAGATGACAGTTTTGGCACGGCGGATGATATAGTGAGCGTTCTATTGCCTCACACCTGCACTCAGATCAGTGGATTAAGTTGAACGTGACTCCATTAGAGGGACCAACACTGTATCACTGCTCATTCTCTGTCAACGCCTGATTGCACGATTGAAGTCGTTTCAAAATTGGGCGTTTGACCGCTCACACACCAGTGAAATGACTTGATGGGCTTGGTTTCTTTCTTCCATTGATTTCCAACTGAAACAGGATTTTTTTCCACAGGTGGTGCCAGTGGATTATACTTTTTATTCCTAAGAGTATTTCCTTGGACACACTGAGCGAGTGCAGGATGACTCGTCAATCATTTTTGGTCAGATTTTCTAAAAAATAAATTTTCTCTCAAATAAATCTCATAATCTTCATATTTTTGTCCACTTTCAGTAACACACTACTTTTATCTTAAACCTAAGGATTACAGAATTTTGGGGAAAACTGTCACTTAAATTTCATGTGAAGATCCTTATAGAAATGATAAGAGAACGCGATTGGACCAGATGACCTCCGGTGGTCCCATAGGACGTCGAGGTCCATTACATGAGGAAAGCGACACATGACAATGCCTCTACCAGTGGAAAAGCCTGACCATCTTATTGGGTCATTTTTCAGCGTGTCTCTTGGTATTACAGGCGCAACTGTAGGGCAGCTATACATCCAAAGCTCTGTGTCAGCTAATTGTGTGATAACTTAAATTAACTGGAGATGAGCAAAAAAGGAACTTTATTTATGAATTTCTTGGATTTCTTTATCCCTCCAGCAAAACATCAAAATTGCTACTTAGCATGAATTATACATTAGTGGAGGTTGAGAAGAGAGGCCCATTCTCCCCCGCGGGGGGTGGGGGGTGTAGAGGCGGCTGCCCGTGCGTGTGCCAGCTCACAAACTCCCGCAGAGAGGACCCCGCCCCTCCGCAGGAAGTGCAGCGCTCCACTTCCCCCGTCCCTCTGGGCAAAGCGGCGTGTCATTGAGACACAGACACATGCAGCCGACTTTATCTGCCCGCCTGTCAATCACGAGCACGCAGAGACTGATGCACACGCATTTGACACAAATGCACTAAACTTCCAAAGAAACAGACTAAGTCATAGAGGCAAAGCATTATGTGACCCAAAACCGCAAACTAGCGAAGAGTTGCGCAATTAAATTTGTCCAAATGGTCTATTTTTCTTTTATCAAGTAAAGATCATGTTGCATGAAGAAATTTGGGATTTTCTACCGTAAATTAATGTAACCTTGTGAGACGATGCAGCAAAAGCGTGAACCAAAATGGACTGTAAAAACTTCACTTGTGCTACGGCTCTTTGGGAATTATCCACTTAAGTTTGGTATCTATGTAAAGCTTTCAGGTTCATCTACTGTCCAAAACATCTTTAGAGGAGGATGCAATAGATTGCATTCATTTATTTCCCTTCATTAGTAATATGCATTACTAAGTACTTCATCTTGACCAGGATTTTCTCAATATTTTGATATTTGCACCATCAGATTCTAGATTTTTAAAAAGTTTTCTATATGAATCTATAGTTACAAATGAAAAGCTTATATATTCAGCTTTTTGAGGATTCATGGCTGATTTTGATTTCTAGGGCCACATTTTCTCCAGATTCTAGAAAACTCCTGATCGGTTAATGATCTGATGTGAAACTGAAGTGCTTAGTGATGTCATAAAAATCAATGGTCCAATTTGGAAGTAGTGAGAAAATGCTTACATCTTTTAAAGGTAAATTAGTTGTCTTGTTTTGGAGCAAACTAGTTTCCGTACATCCTTAGATTATTCAGTTTGAATTCATTGGAAATTTAACAATTAACTCATAAAGTTCTTTGAGAATTCCATTACTTGTCACTAGAGTGAAATGTTTCTCAATCTTTTAAAAAACTTTTGATCTGAAGGTATATGCTAAAATGTCTAAACTTGGTTTAATGGACAAACTTGACTAAATATTTAAGAACGAACAGCGCAGAATTTTTTTTTTAAAAACCATCTCAGATTGAGACTTTAAGAAGCTGCTTGATAGAACGACAAGAAGCCTTTCTGCAAATTCCAGTCAAAAGGTGACTACACTGAAGATGATCAAATAGAAAATGTTAACATGTTAATTTTTTAGAATTCCCATAATTCCATATGTTTAATTTCGTAATTTGGTGACTTGATTATTCTAAAATGTGGAAAAATGTAAATGCATAATCGAGTAAGTGTCTCATAACTTTTGACCGGTATGTAGGTAAATAAACTATGTGATCCACAATCACACTATGATTTTAAGGGGTTTTGCTCTCTTTATGACTCATTTATCTCATAATTTCACTTAAGTAATATCAGAAGATTAAGTTGACACTTGAAGCACAACTGAGAATTCTCCAGAGCTATGAAAGAGCAATCCGTACAGCATTAAAATGTTCCTTTGGGTAAATCTCTGCAATTCATCCAGCACCACCTAATTACACAGAAAGAGAGGCAATGATTCGTGAGGTAAGAGGTCAAAGTTAAGCAGCCACCATCACATTCTCAATACGCCCCATTACGCAACCCTGACTTTCATATGGATAACCACCATTGCAGAAATCTTCGAAATGTAACAAGTGAAAAAACAAGTTTTACAACGTCTTACATACACCCTCCCACACCACTTGAACTCGCCCATTTATGGTTCTCCATTAATGGTGGAAGCATATTTCTGTTTGTTTTAGTCATTATATGTATCGTGTGCCACTCAAAGGATTGGGATCAGGTTAGAGAGGCAGAAGTGCTCTCTCTGTCCCACACCATATCTTTAATTAGCTTGACTCTCTGTAGAAAAACATGCACAATCCACCAGCTCAGAGTAATTGGCTCAGAGAGAGAAAGTGGGAGAAAAAAAGGATTTCTTTAATTAATTTATCTGCCCGCGAGAATAACCGAGAGAGCAGCCGGAGGCCAGTTTACAAGCCTAGTATACAGCAAGGGCCCTCTCTCACACATACAAACAACACTGCCACTGGGGAATATGTAGCCTTGTAAGAGAGGAGAGAAAATCTAAGAATACATTAAACGAAGACACTTACCCTTCACACGCATACACACACAGAGCATCTGCGCTGTATGTGAGCTTTGATTGGAGGTTCATTTGCAATGTTTTGTTGCACGGTTCTGTATTGACTGACAGCTCATTTCAATTCACTAGTCATTTCGGATAAAAAATATTTTTATAGGTATGTATGTCTAATCCCCATGTATATTGGTCAATCTGCACATTGTGTGTCCTCTGTGAACCTCAAATATATACAGTAACAAAAACATAATAATTGAAAGATTAAATCGCAAATGTTTTCATACAGAACTTCTGACTATTTTATTTTTACATATTTAAAAATTTGTATGCGTTTTAGAAAACAATTGATTTAAAAATTATACAATCTGTTTTAACACATAAGTCAAAAAAATATGTCATCATTGACTCACCCTCCTTTCATTTCAAACTTTTATAACTTTCTTAGTTTCGTAGAACACATTGAATATTGTATAGACACAAAACCCAATGCAAGTCAATGGGTACCACTGTCACTGTGGACATTTTCAAAATACCTCCTTTCATGTATTGCAGAATGACCAGAAGGATGGGTAAATATTGACAGTATTAACATGTTCAGTGAAGTATTCTTGTAATAATAATAATAATAATAATAATAATAGCCCTTTTTATTTTAAGTAATAGCACATCCATTTTCATAATATTAATAACAATATTTATTGAATCTGTTTTGCAATTAAAAACTTGTTAATTTTCTTTCTTCTGGAAAACACAAATGAAGATATTTTGAGGAACGTTGCTAGACAAACAACTGTGGTACTACCTAACAATTGTATAGATACAAAAACAAGTCATTTGGTACCACCGTCATTGTGGGCTTTTTTTCTAAATATATTCTAACATGTTCTGTAGATGACAAAAGGGTTGAGGAAATGATGACAGGACTTACATGTTTAGGTTAACTATTCCTATAATAATATGGATTTTAAATCTTATTTCAAAACTGTAAAGGTCACCCATGTCACAAACATATTCCCATGTTTTGTCTGAGCAAATGTGCTGGGCATCAGGCCACGTGGGCATGCACACAAACACTTGACAGCATGTTACAGACTGTAACATAAGAAATATGCTGCACTGTAAACATTTTAAGAATATGACTAACACCGTAATTATTAGATAATGTGAGAGTGGAGTCATGTATCACAGATTTTCACCCAGGGGCCAAAATACATGAGCCTTAAAAAGATGTATCAAGTGTAGAAGCTCGCAAACAAGTCTAATTAACATCTCTAGTTTCAGACCACAGCAAAAGCACACACACATAAATGCTCAAAGCTGAGATGCCAACGTGTGGTGGCACCAGACTCTGACACAGTAGATCTCTTAACACCCCTTTATTATCCAATCAGAGCTCAGAGCAGCTCAGCGACAGACAGTGTGTGAAACTGGCACTTTTCAGAGGCCAGAGGAGGCTGTCTGCCATCTCCTGCTGTAGGTACACTGTTATTGGATAGTTTGTGTGATTGGCAGTGTTGATTGTCTTTAAGACATAGGGTCTTAAATGAACACAAGGCCATCTATGACAGGTTCATGATCAGATGTAGACTGGGGTTTAATTTCTGTTATTTTTATTGTTTTCTATATATTAGTCTTAATCCAGTTCAAAAAGAAAAAGAGAAAATATTAATACTTTTAGCGAAGTTCAATTCTGGTTGACGCAGGAGGATTTAAGTTTAAGGCACAATAACTTGAGTAGCAAAATAAATAAATATCACTGCAGATAAGATTCTTACCTCAGCACAGTATGAATTTCTTTCTTCGGCTTTCCTCGTTCAAAACACCAGTAGTGGCACTTTTTCTCATCTATTGTAGAGAAACAAAAACAATGCACTTACCAACATTCTTCAAAATACCATCACCCAAAAAATTAAAAATCATGTCATAACTATGTATCCTTTACTCAATAGTATGACTTCCCGTTCTTTTGTGATCTGCCGTAGAAAGAAAGTCATATAGGTCATAATAAATAAAAAGAGGGTGAGTAAATGATGACACAATTTTTATTTTGGGTGAACTTTCACTTTAAAGCAAATATATTTATCTAAGCCAAATTAGGAAAGGGGCAGATGCCTCTGTAGCCAAAAAGAATTGCCCCTGGTTCAGATGTTTAAAACATATTCAGGTTTACGAAATTAAAAATTAAAACTATTTGCATAAACTAATTCAACAAAACCACCAGGCATACATGCCCTAAGCAAACCCAAAACCTTCACTTTCTTTACATTCACACACACAGACTTGTGCACACAAGGGCATTTCGGTCTCCATCTTGGCTCGGGTTCAGGTTGGCTATGATTCAGCCTCCATTGTGGCTCTATTCCAAAGCCCTCTGTGTCTCAGTTTCAGGGTGCTGGGTTGCTGGCAAAGACTCACGTGGACACTCTGCTCACAGTGGAGCCCTTTGTGTGAGGTGCCATTCCTGCTTTGTTTTCCCATTCCGGTCGTAATTAAACCACCTACAGTGTCTCACCGGCTACAAATTGGGCACCGAACGAGAGAGCAAGAAAAGATAAATGGCTCCAGGCATCTAAAACTCTGACAGGACTGATGGCATCCGACTGGGCCTGACCTCCGAAAGGTTAAAGACATGTTCGCTTAGAGAGCAATCAATTACGATACCGGCACAGCCAATCTCACACGGCGAAATGTGGCCGGTCTTTAGAACTGCCGTTAATTTGTGGACAAACGATTGATACGACAAAGCTATCAAATTCCTCCCGCTTTGTAGGAAAGAGCTGTGTGAAACACAGTTCATTTCTCTCTCGGTTTGCCTTTTCCTCTATTTCCTCCTTTAATTTCTTTTACTGTATTTGTCCTTGCTGGCTTGGCAGAGTCTCTCAGCTGTTCTGCTGTGTTAGTAATTACCATTTCATTAAGGACGACAGTTTTGGGGGTAGAGGCATCATTTCGGCTGGGTCTAGTGGGAGAGGTCTTTGCCAAATTCGGTGCATGAATGGCAATTATCCCTCTATGCCAGCAATTCACTATTTTGTACTTGGCGGGTCGACGACATTGATCAGAATTAGGGGGAACTGTGCTAAGTACATATCCTTGTAACAATAGTTGTTCCCTAGGTGCTTTAGCAGTTACATGCTAAAAACACTGTATAAAGGTGTGAAGAGGAAATACAAAAGTGAGCAAACACAACACTTAGGGTCTCCAACTTCCTACAACAAACTGATATAACAATATTGCCAAAAGCATTCGCTTACCTGCATTAACTCTCATATTAACTTAAGTGACATCCTATTCCTAAACCACAGGGTTCAATATGATGTTGGTCCACCCTTTGCAGCTATAACAACTTCAACTCTTCTGGAAGACTGTCCACAAGGTTTTGGAGTGTGTTTATGGGAATTTTTCACCAAACTTTCAGAAGCGCATTTGTGAGGTCACACACTGATGTAGGATGAGAAGGCCTGGCTCTCAGTCTCCTCTCTCATTCATCTCAAAGGTTTTTTATCAGGTTGAGGTCAGGACTCTGTGTAGGCCAGTCAAGTTCATCCACACCAGACCCTGTATTCAATGTCTTAATGGAATTGTCCAAAAGGTCTTGATATGCTATAGCATTCAGAGTGACAGTGATTGAAACATTGGATTTGGATTATTTTTTCATAGGTGAGCAAACTTCTGGCAATAAAGTGTATATAAGCTGTACATATAACACAGAAATGCGGTTTGGCCCTGGACAGCAGCTGTAATAAGATGAGGTATCTGCAGGGTATAGCTATACTACGAATCAAAAGATTTGGGACACAGACACACTTATACATTGATAATTTTACCACATTTTAAAATATTTAAAAAATGTAATAAAAATAAATAAGTCAAAATGTTTTCTTGACATTTTTCCAAGCAGATTCTTAAAAATCACCCTAAACTGCTCTTTAAAGAATTTTAAAAGGGTCCCGTCTATTTTGCACTCTTATTGTCTGTTCTTTCTTCAATATTCAGTAAAAATCATAAAAAACATTCAATAAAATGTAAGTTTTGTCATGTCATTTTGTTCTGTTGAATTAATTTTTTTCTGTAACACTAATTAAAGACATTTTGGTAAAAATTTCTCCGTGAACACCATCAAAGTTGTGACACATTTTACTCAATGCTTTTGACTGGTACTTGATTTAGTTTTTAAGGTGTTAGGAGTGTTTGAGTGGTTGATACGCGGTTGATACTGTGCACAATTCAAATAGTCAAAAAGAGAGATATGGGACACCCCCGTTCTGATATTATAATATAATGGTAAGCTGTGCTTTTCTAAAAAATGACCAAAATTTGCAAATTAGCTAAAGTTATTTTATGTCAGTTGGTGGGGGAAGAAAACAACAACAGTGTCATGTTGTGTGTGTAATCATACAAGGACGTTTGACTTCCAATCCAAATGTTGGTTTGTTTATACAAAATTTATAAACATTGAACATGGTCCTATCCGTAATTTTTGGTATAACTCAAACATTGCTTTTACGTTTATGCATTTGGCAGAAGCAAGTTACCGGTGCGATAAGGATTACATTATACATTTATTTTTTAACCTTTGCGCAACCTATCATCTTAGTGTTATATCATTCAAATTTAAATGAAAAGTTCTCCTGAGGAACAAAAAAAAAGATAATTTGAGAAATGTATCAGTGGTTTTGTTTCCATAAATTGGAAGTGAGTGGAGATCCTTCTGTACCAACTTTCTTCAAAATATCTTCTTTTCTGTTATCCAGTAGAAATAAAGTCATACAGGTTTGGAATTACAAGAGGTTGAGGAAATTATGAAAAATTTGAGGTTGAACTCTACTTTTGGGGTATATAGTCACAATTACAGAACAATTTATTATATTATAAGTTTATTATAGGTTCTAAAGTTATATGTCCCATTAAATAACACGACATTATGTCCGGTTTAGACAGGTTATGTAATACAATAACACCTATTATCAGGGTCACCACTTTAACATCGTTTTACGCTGCTGGAACAAGATTCTAGAAAATCAGACAAACACTTGCCTAAATATGTGAGTTTGGGTAAAAGCGTGTTTATGTGTTATGGAAAAGAACTGGGGGTGGGTGGGTGCTGAGTTATGGTGACAAGACTCTGTGCTTGTCTGTTGGAAACTGCCGCAGCTCATCTAATTGCATGTCTAGTCTGAATGATGGGGCACTTAATTCTTACACATTTCACACAATTGCCTTCCACTAACACAAGCCTTGAGAGAGAGCGAGAACATGAGCATATGGTGAGATGCGCAGGTATAAATAGGTTTTTCCAGCTATGGTCAAGAAGATTAAACAGCAGCTTTAATGAAGGGTGCTTTCCATCCTGAGAAATGGCTTGAATTGTCCATGTTGCCGTGTGTTTGTATGGGTGTGAGTGTTTCTGGCACGCCGTAGCAGTTTCAACCTAAAGAACAGTTGGGGGTCCCTTGGAGGGTCGACCCTGAGATCTTCTTCTCCAACTTCAGCGGGAAGGAGTATAACAAATCCAAGCTAATATATGCACCAGCCAAGATTAATTCAACCAAAGCACTTAATTACTGTAATTGATCTTTATTAGCACCAATTATAGCAGGACACTGGGGGAAAAACAAGGTCCTGATTCGTGTAGGCAGGGGACGTGAGAAACAAGCTTAGAGGACAACCCGGATAGCTGGGTTAAGCCTGATGTATCTATCGGCCTGAAAAGAGAGATGGACTAAACTAAACCTCTAAGGAGATAGACTAAGCGTTCTTGAGTGCATATCTCTTGTAAATCTTTCTGAGCACATCTAGCATGTTCACATATTTTGTTTGGTATTAGGTAACCCGATAGATTCCGAGTGGGGTTTTAAATAACTTTATTTTGGAGCAACATCCATATACATCTGACTCAGGAATTAATTTCCTCTCTCTCTCATTCTAGCTCCCTTTTTGTCTGCATAAAAAAAGGGCTTATGTAAAATAATAAATTATCCGTGGCTGCATTAACAGGGATGTAAATCGTCGGGCAATTATGTTTTAATAGCCTTTTAAGAGAATGAGTAATTGGGGGTGACATTACTGGGGTTGATTATACTAACCCATCTCATTCACTCTCTCTGTCAGGCCCCTGGTCAGTGTGTGTGTGTATGTGACACAGTGCTGTTGTCAGTGAGCGGTGTTGTGTCCGGACTAGTGATCAGTCATGGCGGTATGACGGCTGGTCTGTGTTCAAGAGATCTTTGGTCTTTGATTGGTTAGAAAGTTGCATTGGAGTCTGCACTGACATGCAAATGCCATGATGAATGCAGAAGCTGGAAGCATATGGGGGCAAGTTTATTCATAGTACAATAAACTATGTTTTGTACTTAAATATGTGTAACCATATTGCGTCTAGGACTATAACATGAGTTCAAATGTGGCTTGTGGCAGAAATCCAAATCTCCTATCTTGTTTTTTTATTATCGGTTCCTTTTTTAAATTATAAACAAACATTTATCTTTCAATTAGTTCTAAAGTATATAAAAAATATGTTTATTATTTAATAAAACATTAAATATAATAAATAAAGTTGGTTACCATATAAACCTACTGAAACCATTGCACCTGAATCACACCCATGGAGCATCCCATGTAGTTGAGCTCCTCCCACAAGTAATGATGTCATAAATAAAAGACAGGGTTGAAATAGTGTTGTTTAACACTGCATTTTTACATAGTTGGCATGGGTGTCCTTTAAGTACTTATCTAAACACTTATCTATGTCTTGTATAAATGCATTCTAGAAAGATATAGACACACAAATTGTTAGTGTAAACAAATTAAGAAAAATTGATCCTTGAACTCTTGTGCAGACGTTATAATTCATAGTGCATTGTAAACCTAGATTGTTTGGAAATCTAATCCTAAGTAGGGTGACTTAAATACTTCCAGGGGCTACATTTCCGACATAAAAGCGCTGTTTTTATCTTTGTTCTGTGAGCTATTCCATGGCTGCATAATGCTTTGATAGCTCAGACAGTATGATTTCAGAATTCTGATGAATCATAATTTGAGCCGCAGCACTCATAAGCGTTCATTCATGCTGCTTCAATATTTCATCTACTCTTCATATCGCTTTTCACTTCCCCAAATGAAGCGACTAATATTTGATCAACAGTCCTTCAACATGAATGGTTTAAGACCCTATTGGGACCACAAAAATACCAAACTATTCAACAAGATTAACAAACAAATGCATGGTGTTGTTCTTTTGTGAAATGCAAAGACTCACTTTTGTTGGACAAACACAGCAAAAAGAGGCAAATTTTCTTTGTGATATAGAGTCATTTCATTACAGCAATCTAGCCCAAGCGTATGAGAAAACACATAGGTTAAGGTCACCTCCATTCCATTGCTACATTGCAATATGATCTGAAATGAATCCTGAACTTTTTAAAAAATGCTTTTAAATAGTGATTTTTATTTAAAAAACTGGCTAATCCTTTTCACATTAATGTACAATAAAAAATTACATTAAGCCAAAGCTGCTGCTAATGGCACTAATGGCATTTTAATTAATGTATAATTTTTTTTCTTGAAATTTACACATTTAAGCACCTGCCTGTAATATTCTTTGAACAGGGGAAGCGTGCGAGGATCTGACTCCTTTGTGCTACCAATGCCCTTCACCGTTGCAGAGTAACACATGCTTATTGTACGGTAATCGCTCGTGCTGTTTCTCTGCTATATTGGTTTTGCACTTTGCTTTTCCCAGAGCCGATCTGTCACCCATGTCGGCAGCGCTACATGAAAGATGCGACGTCTCGCTGGATCAAAAATTTACGAGCAATTAAAAGAGATGCGACGCAGGGAATCTATCAATGGTGCGTGCAGCTGCCAGCCAAGGTGAAGGGGTGACAGCAAAGCACACGCTATATACTTTTATATCTGTTTTCCCTCTAAAGAGGGAAGGTTATAGCAAAAAATGATACTTTATGGGCCCCAGTTTGGCTGTGATATAGATGGCTTTCCAAGCACTGCTACAGAGGTCTGTTTGAAGTGTTGCGTATTGACTTGTTTGTAATATAGCGGGAAGCGCCTATAGATCAAGGGAAGATCAGAGGATGAAATATTTCATATGAAAGAGGTAAAGAATGGTGTGAGAGACAAAGTATCATTAGTACATCTCTGACCCAGATGATCCATAACACGCTGTTCAAAATAATAATGTACGTCTACTGACATAATGTATTGCAACTATTTAACTCAAACACACATTTCAAAAGTACATTATCTATCCATCTCTCTCTCTCCCCCTCTCTCTCTCTGGGTGCTTTAGGGAAGCCTGGACTCATTTGCTTTCTTAATTACATTGTAATGTACGTTTAATTTGCAAATGGTGGCAATTAATTATTTTGATACGGAACAAAATGCTCTAAATATAAACATTTTAATAGTCCTTCATAAATCGTGCGTCATTTTTCAAAAGAGTCATTGGCATTATACTTCATTTTTTATCCGCACGTTTCTTTTTCCTCCTCTAAATATCCCACCCCACTGCTCTCACATTCTCCTTGATATTCATTTTGTCTTTTCAAGAATGGACAGGCTGCTTTGATCTTTTCTTTTCTCCAATTTCGGCACACTTCTGACACCATAATAGCTGCGGTTTCACCTATTCTATCAAAAGAGATTAAATGAAATTAAGCTTGTTTGTACGTGCTGTTTTTTACACCACTGAACAGTCTTTGGTTTCTAGGTCAAAGAGTTGTAACAGGGCCTAGCGGGCACTTCCTTTGTTTCCCGTCGATAGAAGAACTGACAGAATTTTGTTTTCCCGCGTCGGCCAATCTGAATACCTAGTGAAGAAAATGAGAATCTGAGTCAAGTGTGTCTGTAAGTGTAATAGATAAAAGAAGAGAACTATGACGCTGACATAGGCATAAGTCTTTCATGAATGAAGCAGATTCTCTCTCGTGTTGCTCTCTCTTTCTTATGTTCTTGGCAGGGACGATTCACTGACATCACAGCAGGCCTAGCAACAGCCGATAAATTATGACTGACAAGTATTTGGACCAATAAAAGGGCTGCCATATTTCTTGGGCAGTAAATCTGGTTCCAGATTGCAGTGGCGTGTGTCGGCTGACGTGTTTATAGTCGCTGGGAGATGGGAGCTGGGGGTTCGCCCCTCCACATCAACGTCTTTGAAACACGCTCTCCTCTGAGGTCACACACACATTAATGCACAAGGGATTTTGGGATAGGCACCCTATTTTAACACGTTGTCACGCCCCGCGCTTGCAGCGCCCCTCCTTGTAGTCATGCCATCTGTCCTGCAGCCAGTCAAAAATCTCACGTATAACCCAGTTGCATATTTGTAGTTTGGCTATTTTACGTACCCTCCTCATCTGAGAACTAAATAAGCACTTTACTCCTACTTAACCAAATGGATTTTAAGGGATTTTCTTTGGGCAATCTTTCTATTCTCCATTAACTATCCCAAAGCAGCCTGTGTGCCAGTCTCCCTGACATATCACCTCTTTATAATTAGGACAATCTATATGGGAAAGTAATGTGATGGAGAAATTACCAGACTATAGACAGCATGGAGGGATTTTTGGAAAGGTGCTGTTTTTTTCGGAATCATCCTGTTCCAATTAATCTAGTATATCAGACCCACACTTTGGTTGTTGTTGTATTATACAGGATGAGGCAGTGATAGAGAAAATCACATACTCCCTTAACTAAGCTGGATAAAAATCTATTGCAACAAAAACCTTGCTGCTGTCATGTCAGCGTGACATTGTAAAAGCATTATAAAACTGCTGTAAAAGTATTTATATGATGACTTGAGGCTTAAAATACCCTTCATTTTCATTTCCTCCAGCTCAATAGTTGTACTCTGGAAAAGTGAAAGAGACAATTCTTTAGAATTCTGAAAAAGTAAAAAACATATCATAACATGGTGTAGAATAACAAACAGTTAGGTTAGATTGTGTACTATTTGCTATTATCAATTTTAAATATACATAAATGTTACATTGCCTGTTACTGACTCTCATATAAGGATATACTGTATCCTAACATGCAATGAAGCAGGTAAGAACTTTGGATGGCAAAGTGATGATTATCAGGCAGATGTTCAAATAAAAGGTAAGGCTTCAAACTCTATGCAACTTATAAATCTGTGAAAAAAGATTTTTTTACTGTGAAATGTAATTTTAAGGTCTGCAATGCAAAGAATCTGGTATTATAACCTCTGAATAATTATACTGAAAAGTTGCAGATTTGTTTTCTTTTATGCATTTGAGCAAGACATTAAACCTGTCTTAATGGCAAGAACTATAACTATTAAACAGTTTATGGTTTAAGAGAAAAGTTAAGTCTACAACTCTATTGATATTAATTATATTTATAAATATAAACTATAGCAATATATTTTTTCGATTTTTGAGGTAAAATTTTGTTTTATTTTTTTAGTGATAGTCCTAAAAATGTTACTAGTTTACAAATAATGGTTGAATTAAATCCGGAATGTTGACTATTCTTTATTACATAACAAATGTATCATAAAAATCTTAATGTCATCTTCATATTTGTATTTTTTATTAAATATTGTGAAGCAATAGTAATAATAAACCCATTATTGTGTATGGCATCTCATCGAGAGATGAGCGTATCATTAGCCGCTACCCCCCCCCACCCCCCCCCACACAACAATTTAAAAGAATGATATTTTACGAATATTTATAGAATGACAGCTAAGCCACATTTTGAAAACAAAATCTCTGCTTAACCTGTTCCAATATTATTATATTTATCTTTTTAGTAGTCGTTCCTGATGTGAACAGGCCTTGTCAGGTCAGTGTGCTCGTGCTGAATTTAGTCTGGGAAATGTCAATAGAAAGAAAACCTGTGCATCAACACTGTTTAGATTATAAAATGATTTTTACCACTGCATGCAAAGACTTCAGTAACACCTGCAGTGCATTCCTGCAATATTATGCGGTGGCAGACACTTCTGTAAAGTGACTTACAAATGAGCAAAACAGGAAAAGTGGTTCTTCCTCAGGGTGCAAAAGTTCTGAATTGGTTCAGCGAATAGACTAAAGCAGAGGAAAAATAAGGGAAATGAAAATGAAAGAATACATTGATATGTAATTTCTAGGATTTAATTGTAAACTTGCCACAGTTGGACAGTGAGAGAAGTGGTACCCTGCTACCTTTACTGCCCACCCTGCTCTATCTGGACAGACGCCTTTACTGCCAACTTAAGTGGCAAACGTTTGGGCATGTCAGCTCACAGCTAAAGAATAACGCATGAAAAATAACAGTGAAAGCGCTGACTGCTACTCAACGCCTTGCAGCGTAATTCTGTTTTAATAATGCATTAATTTGTACCCTTCAAACATATACTTAGAAAGTTTTACACTTGTACAGTACTCCTCAGAAAGCTATGAGTGGGCCTAAAGAGAGCAAGATCCTGTAAAAGGAGCCGTGCGTCGAGGTAATGTGCTATTTTCCCTCGTTCTTTCTTTTTTGACATTCATTTCATTTAAAGTGTGCTTTTGCGGTCCAATCAGGCTTTAATAATAGCTCTAAAACCCATCAATTTAACCAAGAATATTCAAGGCATTACAAAGCCCGATAGAAGAATGAGGCTGCTTTCCTCCGTAGAGTTGAGAGGGAATGTGGCAGACCTGAGGTCGTGTCAAGCAATATATTGATGGAATCCAATTAAGACCTTTAAACTGCAGAGGGAGCTTGAAAGATATTGCCTGAGTTTTGTATAACAAATGAACGGAGGCTAGTGCAGAAGAAGTTTCCTTGTATGTATATAAATATATAACAAGGACTATCGCTTTATTCACATTATTCCTTGAACAGACTTTCAACAAAAGTCAATTTTTTGCGTTCTGAAACAAACTGAAGACTAAAATGCTATTATGAGAAACGTTATATACAGTCGGCCGAAGTGTATAAGAAGGAATACAAGGGATACAATGTATTTAAGGACATGACCTTGGGGGAAGCTTTTGTCTGTTTCATTATAAACCTGCTGTTTGCAAGTGCCGAGCTTATCGTGAATCGAACCCGAATGGCTGTTTGTACGGCCCTGAACAACACAATTCCCAAACATGTGACTCTGAAGAAATCCTCCCTATACGGTGTGGAACCATACAGACAAACCTCGTAAAGGTTTGTGAACCGTGCCCAATAGATCCATAACCCCAGCTATACACACCACCATAGGATTATCTAAGCATATTACGAAATAGAAGCATTCAAAACATGTAGCTCTACAAAGGCGAAACAGAAGAAGCCGAAATTGCTTCCTTTATTAGTATGACACACGAAAAAAAGGAAGACAACACACGCAATTATTTCAGGCTCCTGTTTCAAAGGTGTGGAAATGGGGGATGGGTGTCATACTTTCGAGCATGTATATCAGCATGCTGTATTAGATATCGTCGGGAGCATGAATCCGTCCTCTCTCTCAAGCTCCCGTTAGAACCGGATACCTCCCCCTCCCCCCCAAAGCGAAATGAAAGAAAGCCCCTTCGGTCCGGGCTGGTTTGCATAAAGCAAACAAAATTAAATTTGCTTTGCTAAATCAAAGCTTGCATGGTATTCCAAGTCACTCTCTCTGGGACAAATTACTTCAAACGGCCTCCTTTGTATCATAACAGAGGGAGAAAAAAGAGAGGAAGAAGAGAAAATCAGCCCAATCAGCACGTCTCGCAAACCCTCAACACAGGAATTAATTATTGAACCCTGGCGCTAGTTAGACAGTCTTCTAGCAGAAGCACGACACGGATCTATTTATTTGCGGAAAGAATTTTGGGATGCCGGAAAAATACACCAATTCTTTTGGGTATGTCAGTGACCCGTCTCAAAATCTTACAGGTTGGATTATGCCGTCACAATCCTTCTGACCTTCTCCTGATCTGGCTTGACCAAGCGTCATAACCTCTTCTTTGGTCCGCACACAACACACAACTGTTTACAAATCCCCGGTTAATAGGATCACCTCTCATTGACTTCAGCGCTCAGATATGGCTGATGGAATCTATTAGCCGCATGACAGTCAGCTCACCGGACAGATCAATATCCTCGGGCTTCTGCACTTCTGCCGAGCGCTATTTGTCCTCCTCTGTTTTGAACCTCACAGTCTCTTGTGAGTGATGGGGGCACGTCCAAGTACCCTTTTATGACATGAGTATTAATGACTATCTCCATACAGTATGTAGAACGAGTGCAACAATCTCTCTTCCAACATCCCCTGTGCTACCCCTCCTCTGTGCGTGCATACGTGTCTGTAGATGGTGTTACTGTGTTTCCAATTAAGTTGAACTGTGGGCAGATCAATGAGGCTTGAGTGAGCGCGTGTGTGTGCGCGTGTAAAATGAGCAGCTCTGGGCCCTGCGAGCATGCAGAGAACTAATTTATTGAAGCAGGGTTGCGCTACAACCAGAAAAGGTGGGGTGGGATGCCAGGTGGGGGGGGGGTTGTTGGGGGGCTTGGGGGGGGTGCAGCACTCCATTATAATACACTACATTTTAAGAAATAGAAATCACACTCGCCTATTTCACCATTTAAATTAGCAGCCTTCCTCAATCCTAACACTTGGTCAAATATTCCAGGTCACTGCTATTCCTGCACATGAACGCACAAAATAATATTAATACCACTTTTGGTAGGAAGCGAGCGATTCTTCTATAACAGGCAACGAAATCTCATTTGCCAAGACACAAGTGTAATAGCAGTTTTCTGTTTATAAAATGATAAAGAAGCAGGGAAAAAGGTATATTGAGATAAAAATGTACAATACCTATGTACCAGTTTTATTCATTTAAGGCGTAGTGGGCTCAAAAATGAAAATTCTTTCATCATTAACGTAATATCTTATGTGTCATTTCTAATCTGTCTTCTGCAGAAAACAAAAGAAAATATTTTGAAGAATGCTGGTAACACAACAACGCCAGTACCCAATGACGTTCTTTTGATGATGCTATGCATACATATAAATATATATATAATTATTATCACTTCAACTTATACAATATATATCTATTTTTACATTCTCACTTAGCAAACGCTTTTGTCCAAAGCGATTTACAGTAATAAGCAGTTGCCAATTATCTGTGCAGATCAAATGGTAGTAAGGTTTCTTGTTCAAGGACTTTTCAGTCATTGTCTGCAGGCACTGGGATTCAAACCCACAATCTTCTGCTTACAAGTCCAACTGTCTGACCACCAGGCCGAGTCGTAGTCTGTTTTAAAGCCAACAATTTAAAAGACTTAAGATACCCTTCTTTTTATTATTTAGTATATGATATATTATATAGAATAAAGATATTCATTTTCTTTTCTTTTTTTCTAAAATAAGCATTGCAAAGCATTAATATTATATAAGTCGTAATTATAATAATATAATCATTATTAATAGCATCATTAAAATAATTAGTATAATAGAAATAATAATAATCATTATTGTTGTCATAATTATTATTAATCCTATTATTTTCATGTATAGAGTACATCATCCCCCATTGCAATTAGTATATCACACACTAGTTACCTAACACACTGCACTTGTATTGTGTGACCCCGACACTGCTAATTAATATAAGGGTATCAAGGAAACAGTGCCATGATGATTTTTTTATCATGAGAGAAAGAACAGATCGAATCATTACATCCTTTCATGTTGTTAAATCTGCATGACCATCATCTTGATCTGACATAACACTATATCCATCTTCATTGGACACAGTATTTACATGGCCAGGCAGACACGCACGCACACGCGCACACGCACACGCGCACACGCACACACACACACACACACACACACACACACACACACACACACACACACACACACACACACACACACACACACACTCTCTCTCTCTCGCTGTCTCCCTGAAACACGCTCATTAACTACACAAATCAGCGTGCCACGGATGGTGAATGTTTAAAGGAAATCAGGGCCATGTAGCTATTGGACTGGGCTAATTGATAAAGTCATTAGCAAAGCTTGTGTTGATAGCACATCTAAATCACCTCGGACCAACACCTGCAGCTACGTTTTCTTCTGTTTTGGTACAACATTGAGCGCTATTGCAACAAAATAAGAAAGAACTGATTTTGTAATTTGGGAAATTTGATGATAAAACGATCGCCGTGCAACATCTCGAGCGCTATTGACTTTTTTGTGAGTGTGGAGACATCACGTTTGTGTAAAAGGAATGTACAAAGAGTGCTCGAAAACACACTTAACCTTTTTCATTTCAAAAATTACCAACGCCACCTCCTCGAGAATCAGAAAGAGGCGAATTGTGAGGGCATAAAAGAAAAGGCTTCAGATATCACTGAGAATGAGAAGTGGAGGATTCTGACACTACGTCCGCACACACATTTACAGGCGAGTCTGGGTTTTGTGTGTGTCTGAGGGATTGGCTGAGCTGGATGCAGTGTTAAAAGCGATTAGGGAGGCGGAGCGTAGCACGTGTGTAGCATCTACAATGAGATTCTAGCATGATTAGTCAAATCCCTAAAGAGTGGCCTTACTCTCTAAGGCTCCGCTGACAGAATGATTACTTCCCAGAGCAGAGAGAGAGAGAATGAGAGAGTGAGTGAGAGAGAGTGAGAGAGACAGAGAGAGAGAGAGAGAGAAAGAGTGAGAGAGTGAGATAGAGAGTGAGATAGAGAGTGAGAGAGAGAGTGTGAGAGTGTGTGAGAGAGAGAGTGTGTGTGTGTGTGTGTGAGAGAGAGAGAGAGAGAGAGAGAGAGAGAGAGAGAGAGAGAGAGAGAGAGTGAGAGTGAGAGTGAGAGTGAGAGAGAGTCATAGTATAAAAGTGAATGATAGAGGGTGACTTTAGCTGTCCCCACACATCTGTGTGGTTCATAAACTGATAGCACTGACCAGTGGCCAATTGCCAAAATAACATAATGTCACGTGCGTGTCTCATAATCAAACGTAATGAAAGCTTTATGATGCCAAAGAATAATCTTTAATGTTATATTGGTTCAATAAATAGCCAAAAATGGTTCTTGGAAGAAATTGTCACCATGACATAATCAACACCATATGTGATCAACTCGAATTTTGGGTTGTTAGTCAGTGATGACCTAATCATTTTCTCATAAAAATAAAGAAAAAAAACAATATTAAAGGTGGTGTAACCGATTAAAGATGATGTTATTTGAAAACAACCTGAAAATTTGCAATGCCCTTAAACATTATCTCTTTTCTTTATAATGCCCACTTACTGCTGATGGGTGACAATTTTGTTTTGGTACTCGGCCTACCTCCGTTTACAAATAAAAACGGTTACCCTATATTTAATGTATTCATTTTTTAAATGTCTTATTCAATTATTCGCAATTTATCTTCATATCATGTATATAAAAATAAAATACTAAAGAAGCAAACTCGATAAAGTACCAGGCAATGTGTTCGATATACACACTTGTAAAAAAAGAAACACTTGGGAAAAAGACAATGGAACCAATAATTGAAGGGAGGGCCAGACAAAATATAGGATGAGAAGTAATGTGAGAAAGAATAGAAAATAGAGACCAATTTGAGAAAAAGTATATCTGCCTTGTTTTCAAATAACAGAGAATACAGTCAGGCTCAGTCCAGAGTTCAGAATATTACTGAAAGGTGAACAGTTGAAGCCTACAGTCGTCACTCAGAAGGCTGAGACATGAGACGCTGTATACATGACACGTGATGTCACATGAGATCGATTACACACTTGTGGGATGGCAACATAAACACTAAATCGTATTATCATACCCACACAAGCCTATGGATAGGCGACTAAACAAAATATTATTCTAATTTCATTCACTCATTAGCATGTTCCACAGGTGTCGCCTCTGGCATGCAAATGAGGAAAACTGATCAGATTATTTCCAATTCTAATGCTCACTCTCAAGTGGTGAAAATTCTCAGTCGACTGAAGGAGAGGCCAAACACACTGTGCGCTCGTGTCCACAACTGTCAATAAAACATCACAACAAAAATCAAACACTGTTCCTTTCTTGAAAAATTGAGACAGAAATAGAAGTTTCACTGTGCTGGGGTCAGTTTTTCTGTACTCATGAACATTAAGAAGACAAGTGCCTTTGAACTTTAGAAAGATCAGGAGCCAATTCCTTTCTTAATAATATTTATTTTATAATAATAAGATAATGCAAGTAGAAAGTATGTGGGCTGCACACAGATTTGTACATTTTCATCCTGTTTGCTTTTTGCCAACACATTAAAAAAAGCTATAATATTATTTGCTTCCCATAAATAACCTTCCGACAGTCATACCCAGCCCCTCTGTTTATTAACAAGCCTTGTTTGTGATCATTACAGTTGTGGTTGCCGTAATGACAACATCATGCAGACCAAAAAAAAAAACAAATGGCTCGAGGGCTGCGTGTCGAGTAGCACTGGACTGCGATTTAATAAATGAGAGGATACAACATTTCCATTAGTAAAACACCAGGTGACTTCAAGGAAAATGCAAAGGTTAATGAGGAGAGAGTAACCCAAGCCAGTTGTGAACAGGTGAGAAATTCATATCAAATAAAAGGGCAACATCTAGTCATTTTTACTATGTATATGGGCCTAGTTTAACCCTGGTTTTAATATCCGTCTGGGGTGATACGATCACAAGTGGTGAGTCGATACAGCTTTCAGTTTACACCTGGCAATTACAAGATTTTCAAATGCCTCTTCAAGGGACTAATTTTGCTACACAAAAACATATACCTACATAGGATCAACTCTAAAAGTGGTTTAAATGAAGGGATAAAAATCGGATACTGAACAACAGAATTTAGCATTAGTGGCTGTTCACTGAAGAGCGAATAGCGACGGACCAGTTTTGAGTCTTTCATGCATTTCTTCGAGGTTGTCGGTACCTGGTAAAGTTAAGACAACATTAAAGGAACAAATTTGCCTCATTTATCTAAAGCTACTTTATGATTTTATTAATATGTGGACTCCCTGGATCCAACCCATGACCTTGATGTTGCTAGCACTGTGCAATAGCTTTTGAGTTAGAGCTTATTATTCAGTAAAATATGGACAAATACAACCTTTGGGTTGAAAAATGTATCGGTGCTTGTTTGCTTTATCCAATATCCCCCCCCACCGTTGGGTAACAGCAACCCAGTAAAGCCCCTCCATATTTTACCCTTGCAGGCAAGCATTGGTACTTTGGACTTGACATATGTAACAACATTTATGTTTTATATAGTTATATAGTTCATCCAAAAATCTAATCTGTGTCATCATAAACTCAGCCTTTTATAATTTTAAACCTGTTTATCCTTCTATGCACTTTATAACACAAGTGAAGATATTTGGAAACAGTTGGGAACTGGCACCCATTGACTTGCACTGGTTTTGAGTCCACAGGATAACAGTGAATAAGCGCAACTGCTGTTAAGTTTCCAACATTCTTCAAAATATCTTTATTTGTTCAGCAAAGAAAAAAGTCATTCAGGTTTGAAATGACAAGAGAGTGAGTAAATGATAACACAATTCTCACTTTTAGGTCACAAATATCACCGTGTTAGCCCATTCCGATGCCATTTAGTTTAAATGCAGTTTTGTGTATGTAGCTGTGTATCTATCTGATCTCCTGATCTAGATTCTAGCTGTTATGGGCACAACACTAGACGTTCTTGTTAAGAGTGTGATACAGTCTTTACCAAGGTTAGATACAACCGAACACAACACCCCACAAACACAAATGCCCACCTTAACACCTCTGAATGTCTAACCGGGTGTGAAAGACAGCAAGAGAGACAGAGAGGCGTAATTATGGCGGGTTGCTGTGGATGTGCATCTGCAGTCACAGAATCGTCATGTCACCCGTGGTTTATTTCACTGCCGCGCCATGTCCGCACATCAACACCTCTCTCTCTCCCTTCTCCCTCACAGTACCACTTCACCCCCAATTAACACCTGTGTACGCACACACCACCGACCCCGGTGTCGCCTGGGTCAACCTGTACGGTTCTGTTAATACCACACACTTTCTGAACTCTAACCAGAGTCAAACTGGAGCTAAATCAAAGGTGAGTGTGCATATAGGCGTACAAACACGCACACACGCGTACACACGTACACACACACATGGTAAACTGTAGCTGTTCACATGCAGGCTGCACAGTGGGGCAGGCATCACAAGACTTAGTGTTAATTAATGAGCTCACTGAATGTGTTAAATATAGCTGACTGCCAAAACGTTGGAACTAAAAATCGACTTTATCAATAGCGAATGCTATTACAGCTGTGGCTCCATTTACAAATGGATGCCATGAAAATCTTCCGAAAGATGCAAATCAACCTAATCAACAGATGACTCATTTTTTGTGCCGTTTTTTGCCCCTAGAGACCCCCCTGTTGCCATGACAACCTCACCGGTCGAGAGTTGCCGTCGGTGGTGCCAATCAGAGTGACCGCTATGATGGCAGCATGGGGGTCTTTGAAGAAGGTGGGCTGTCCAGAGCGTGTCCTGTAACACCGACGCGAGGATGTAGACGATCTTGACGGCACCATCTGTGCTGCAGTTAAAATTCGCATTTCTGCAAAAATCCTTTTCAAAAATGTATGCTTTACTTATTCCAAAACATAGTATGCTTACAATAAAAAAAGTCTCAACACTCAAGTTGAGAAATATTAATTTAACCTTTAGAATGAAGTTCATTCAATAGCATAAACACTTTACTATCAGCATCAGCAGATTTCTTACTGAATTATTGTATCCGTGGAGAAATCTTCTATTGGTGCATCTTTTAATAAACTGTTTCATTCTGTAAATATATCAACTTACGATGAAAAGGTTTTTATCCAACAGATTTTTCTATACTTAGCACATACATCAACATTTGGTGGTTCAAGTACTCATGTCTCTTAAGATTTTAAAGCATTTGTTTTATTTTTAAGTGTATGATTTTTAAATAGTGAGGTAAGAGCTAATATAATTGTTAATGTTACATCCATAATGCTACATATTCTTCATAAATGGACATATAAATATAAATATAATTTAACTATTTGAGGTACTCTGAAGAATCCTTGTCCGTTAGTTTGGTATTACATAAAGAGAAATGTAATAACCATAACGCTGTAACTGATTAAACAAAAGTTGTTTCATTACAGTGTTTATCATCTTAATTTAGAAGTATACATAACCAACCAGACTATTTCATCATTAAATGCTTTGCCCTCTGCAGCAATATGAGTTATTCATATCTATTGGCCATTGGCTCCTAGATTCTAGCATATCACTTCTGAACAACCAGAACAAAACATTACATGCATTTACAAGCACAGCAGTATGGTATAGTCAATAATAATGTTTAACATGCTGATGCGTGCTAGTCTCGCATAGCCATGAAGGTTTTTTCTCAAGAGACTATATTAATGACAGGCGGTACATCCAATCACGTTTCATTCTGTGCCGCATCATGCGTAGAGATGTAGAACAGTATCCACAGTAAAAGACAAGTGTGCATCCATGAAAATAAACTGCAATGACAATGTTTATGTTAATGTTTATTTTTATGCCACCATACACACTGTTAAAATTTAAATGTTTAGTTATTTGTGATGAAAATTAAGAACAACAGCGCATTCTGTTGAAATCAACCAATCAGAGGACGACTTCAAACTTGCAAAGTGTTTCCAGAAAAATGTGTCAGAAGGTCAGCCAGCAGTCTGTAGGCATAAGGTCTGAGGCTACATGTGTGCGTTTGTAGAAAACACAAATAAATCTTGTGTTTCATTTAATGCAGAAATATCTATTGTTAACTTGTAACAAAAGAGGCCCCCCGTCACATGTCTGACATGCCCGAGTCTCCCGTCTCTCACCCAGCGGAGACAACTGTTTGTTTGCTCAATCAATAAACACTTTTTGCGGAGAAAAAAACAAACAAAATGTTGTGCCGCTTGGCTTTGATCTTTACAATGGTGGTCAGATTACGAGTGACAGAAATAGAGTGCTGTCTGGCTGTTGTCGTGCCGTTTGATGCATGGCACGAGATTGGACACGATGGGATGTGTGAGCACACCACGGGTCGGATTTCTCAGTGCTGGCTGTGTTGTTTTAACTGTGGATATTTTCTGCAAAGAGGAAACACCATGCAAAACACAGACGAAATAAATTTTGGTTTAAAGAGTCAAAATTTATTACACTGTTTAGTGAATGCAGAGGTATCAGGTGAGTTCTTTCATTTATTGGGAAGAACCACAGATGGAGGTCTCATAAAATTCTTCATCTGGTTCACATTTGTGTGAGCAACACCTATAAAGTGGACAAATTAGGTGTGTCAGCAAGAGACTGTGGAATATAGTGTGTGCTATTAAAGGTAGAGGTCACCCAAACGAAAAAAATCTGTCATCATTTTCCTTGATGGACACAGAGAAAGATATTTTGACGAATGAACAGTTCTAAGACCCAACTGACTATCGTAGAAGGAAAAATTAGGTAATTGATTGTGTTCAGTTGAAAACAAAATTATATATTTTGAAGAATGTAGGACATAAAAAAATTTTGGAGTACTTTTCACAACTATTGTTATTTTCCCTACCATGGCAGTCAACGGGGTCCAAGAACCGTTGGGTTGCAAGCATTCATCTAATTATTTTCTCTATATATAACAATACATTAATAAGGTTTGAAACAACTAGAGAGTGAGTTATTCATGCGTAATTCATTTTAGTTTTTGAGTGAACTATACCTTTAAATCCAACGTTTCGTTCGGTCAATTTGACCCAATGTTGGGCTGTAAATAATCCAACATTTCCCAAATGTAGGAAATGGGGGACATAAAAAAAAGTAACACAAGACAACAAAGGCCACTAGCCAGATTCATTTGAGTCTTAGGGAATGTTTGCTCATTGATCTTTTTAAATCAACTTGCCACAAATTTTATTATGAATAACCTTGCTCTGTTAGGCCTATAATAGTGTATAGGTAATAGTGTAACATGGCAGGAAGCACATAGACGTGAACACAAAAATCCATCTCTTTAAACCTTATCTAAATGAACACAAACACACTTTCTATCTTTTGTAGTTCTGTTACATGGTGTGAAATTGGCTTATCTAAATGATCAATGTCTCTAGCGGCGGACTGAAACTCACTCATTCTGTCTCAAAGGTGGATCCGAAAACGTTTCCACACGATTGCTTTAACTCCTTTAAATCTATCGCTGATAGAAAAAACACAAACTATAGCACTCCATAGGTAAACACAACAAACCAGCATGAACTACAAAAGCAAATGTACATCCCCAAGAATCTGGTATATAAGAATGTCTACTGATTTCAATTTTTCCCCTAGATACAAAGCACTACAGTGCACTAGAGTGTACACTAGAACATGTAGAATATGCATCAGCATGAACTGCAAGCTGTAGACACTCTAATTTAGTTGGTGAGAAGGAGAAAAAGCATTAAAGGAAATGAGAGGATCCAGAGAAGATGTGGCTCCTATGGGGCCGAACACAGCGGTAATGATAACCCAAGTGAGTGTGTGTGTGTGCGTGCATGTACACTTATGTGGTACTGTGATGCCCGTGTAAGGCTAATGACCTCTTCAACACCTTACAACAGCACACACGGTTGATTTTATATATACTTCAGCCGCCTTGAGCACACACTTTCACCTTTCATCATGCAGATCCATGCACACGTGCGCACACACACATGCTGGCACAGAGGTGTAAGTGGCAGAAACATTATGAGCTACAATGGTAGTTGAAGGTGAACCGCAGTTAAACAGACAATGAATAGAGGGGTCTTGATTTTCGCTGACCCCACCTCAGTGCAGGAACGCAACACACACACGTCATTACAAAGCTAGTTATCATTACTGGTAGGTTGTAGATTTGCATATAGGTGCCATATGTGATATTAAGGATCTGTTGACGGAAATGCAATATATTATACATACCCATGTCTTCAGAGGTCTATATAAGACATTAGATAATAAACCGTTATGTTTTTATTATTTTAAAATGAGCTATTTTTATTAACATAAACCACAGATCCGGTTGCCGACATGTTTCTACAGTAACCCTAAACGGACAAACAGCTCTATAGGCATGTTTAGTAAAAATGTTATCGACTTCGACAAAGACGAAAAACATGACTATATCTTTATTGTTTATCACACACCAAAGTTGATGGAAAGGTAGGGGAGATCGGTAGACTGAGCCATTGTTTGTAGAAGCACAAAAATTTCCTCAACTGGAACTTTGAAGGGATAGTTCACCCAATAAGAACAAATTGTGTCATAATTTACTCAGACTCTTTTTTCTGTAGAACAAAAAAGAAGAAAACAATGAATTGTTCATTTAACATCCACATGGACACACAAACAATGCAAGTCAATGGGTATAGCTGTATTTGGTTACAAACATTTTTAAAATATCTTCTTTTGTGTTCTCTCTAAGAATTTAAGTTTAACTGTTTTTAAAAAACAAGATTCAGAGAAAATGGTAACCAAATGGTGCAAAAAAAAAAATTCTGGATGAACTGTACCTTTAAAAACATACCCAAACCTTAGTACAGAATTACAAGTGATTTATAAAAACATTGTTTTTTATTTCGGAATATTTCTATATTCAAAATGCAAAATATGCATTTGGCTGGTGCCTTTATCTGACACAATTGTGTATTTATTACATAATTATTAATCAAATGTTGTGTTTTGTGGAAATTCCAACTCTGACCTGCGCTACTGATGCAATGCTCTACCAATTGAGCTACAGTAACACATTTTGCACTTTTTGTAATTTTCCACCTCAAGCTTAGATTGAAAATAATGGTCAGCCCTCACAGTCCCCCCTTTCTCTACCTTCCTGCCCCTCTGCCTCTTGCTAATTAATCACTGTGTTGTTAAAGAGTGCCAAGGCGGACTGCGAGCCTACTGATAATTAGGGATCTGTGCTCATAGCTGGCTGTGAGAGGCAGGGTGCGAGCAAAAGCAAGAAGGCTGCATGCGTGTGCTACAGTATGTGTGGCTGAATATGAGTATCAGAGCGAGCCAGCTATGATCATGCGCCGTGCGTTGAGAATTTGTGTGTATTGGTGGTAAAGTGGCACATTAGTATTCAGAGAAATGGCCACGCTCCTGCTGTCCTGCTACTTCCTGCCCACCACCAGCCCCGTGTTTAACCAGGCACGGTCTGGCTCAGCTCCCGCAGGGGGCACAAACATAACAGACCTCAAAGTGCAAGGACCAGCCTGACCCAACCTGACTATCAATAACACGAAAGCTGAACTTGTGTTTAAAAATGGCCTTATCACTGGGATCCACTATGAAAACTCTGTCATGCATTACTCGACTTCAAGTTGTTGCGAAATTACATTAATATTTAATTGTCTACAATAGAAAAAATGTTGGCCAGAATGAAAATATCTTATTTTTGTCAATTATAATCTTATAATTAGACCTTTTTTTACTTTGGTACTCAATGGTGTCCTAGAAATTCCACTTGCTAACATTCTTACAAATATCTTATTTTGTGTTTAACAGACCCAAAGAAAATTATTCAAGTTTGGAAGAACTTGAGGGGATTCATTTTTGCTTTGATGGGACTTTAAGAGCCTAGTTCAGCCAAAAATCTTGTGTTAATTACTCACCTAAGTGCTTTTCTAAACATTAAGAAAATGTTTTATTTAAAATACAAAAGAAGATATTTTGAATTACATTGGTAACCAAGCAATACTGGCACAGATTATATTGTAATCTCCAAACCACAAAGACATTCTTAAAACACCTTCATAGAGGTTTTGACCATGAGGGTAAAATGGCAGCAGTATTTTAATTTTAAGACCTATCCATTGAAGAGTGTTTCCTATGCGCATTGAGACACATGACCATTCTACAATATGGTGCTCAGTCACATTACCTTCTTTAAGTCCACAACTTTTCACACCCAAAATTACATCTGTAGCCAATGATGACCAATTTCTTAAATTCTCTCTATGCCCATCTTTTTTAAAGGAGAAGAAACACACGAGCAGCGCTCTTCTGATTGGTGCGTGGGCAGGCTTTCAGGTTCGAATGGCCGATAAATAACTCATGATTTCATGACTTTTTGAAGTTGAATATTATAAAAACATTACGAAACCTTTGGTTGTATGGGGGGAAGTGTATTGAGCACAGAAATACAACTACATGTGTCTAACTCTGTTTTAAACAAATGAATCACGTTGAACATGAGAACTCAACATGTTTAACTGTCTTAAGAACTAATAATGCATGAAATAGCGTGATACTTCTTTTAAAAACATTCATCAGAAAATATGTAGTAAAAGAAATCATCCGTCATTTTACCTTCTCATTGTGAGCTTTAAAATTCTATTTGTTCACTTCATTGTCAGAACTCTAAGAATTCTCTCTCTCTCTCTCTCCCTCTCTCCCTCTCTCCCTCTCCCTCTCCCTCTCCCTCTCTCCCTCTCCCTCTCCCTCTCCCTCTCCCTCTCCCTCTCCCTCTCCCTCTCCCTCTCCCTCTCCCTCTCCCTCTCCCCCTCTCTCTCTCTCTCTCTCTCTCTCTCTCTCTCTCTCTCTCTCTCTCTCTCTCTCTCTCTCTCTCTCTCTCTCTCTCTCTCTCTCTCTCTCTCTCTCTCTCTCTCTCTCTCCTGATTGCAGTATATGAGTGATAATGTTTTTAGCAGCCAGTGTCATGTTTAAATCTGTAATAACATTACACCAGCAGCCACAGTGATGGCAACATGCATCACCAAACACAAGCCATCTCAGTCATAAGTAAACAAAACTTCCGTATGCAGAGTAAACACATCTATACACCCTAATGGCCTATAACAGCCCGCACACAGAGGCAATTTACACACTAATTCGTACACTTAACAAAGAAGAAATAGTATGAACCATGAGCAGAAGCTATTCGTTTATCAGGTCGTGCCCTTTGTTCTCACATCATCAAAGATGTACAATATGTCGTAAATATACTAAATAAGCGACGGCAAATATTGTATGAATTTTATATGGAAATTTCAAGGAAGGCAGACAGGGAAATGGTCTTAAAAATAAACCAGGGCAGTGAATGCGGCCCTGCCCGTCAAAACCAATATTAAATACTTATAGAACATTCTTTACATTGTGTAGAAAGATTTAGTTTATAAAAAAGTCAATATCTAAAAAATACTCTAGCAGGGATTTGCACAAGCAGTGTCACAAATGCTTTCAATTTTTTTTAAAGTGAATTTTTATATCAGAAATGTAGACACTAAAATATTTTGATGTAAGATTATTTTTAGTTCATCATCTACTGGACTGCTATGGGTGCCATACAATTGCAAAACACATGAATGGGGATACAGTACATGGTGATATCATTTTCATAAGGTGACCAATACTACGATTAAATATGGGAAACATGAACCAGAACAGAGGTCAGGATATTATGCAAGGGCCTCTACTACTTTCATAAAAAAACTCTGCCATATACATTCATACATACACACTTTAAACATACTCGGGGTCACAGCTATCATTTCACTTTTATTCAGCTATTGTATTCAACACGCAGCAATGTTGACAAATTCATTTTGAAATCCATTAGTCTCGCGACATGGCTTAAACGATGTGCCCATTAATGTCCACAGCTTTAATACAGCCAATACCCATCTGATAAATCAGGTTATCTCAGACACCTTCCACATGCCGTGAAGAGCGGAAATTAGGGAATTATTAACTATCTCCAGTATGTGTGTGCATCTGTGTGAGTAGTGTGAGTATAAGAAGCACATGAGAATATGAAGTGAGAGAGAGAGAGAGAGAGAGAGAGAGAGAGAGAGAGAGAGAGAGAGAGAGAGAGAGAGAGAGAGAGAGAGAGAGAGAGAGAGAGAGAGAGAGAGAGAGAGAGAGAGAGAGAGAGTGAGAGTGGGAGTGGGAGTGGGATTGGGAGAGGGAGAGGGAGAGGGAGAGGGAGAGGGAGAGAGAGAGAGAGAGAGAGAGAGAGAGAGAGAGAGAGAGAGAGAGAGAGAGAGAGACTGGTCCAACATAAGGATAATGCAATTACAAAATGTTTTTTTAAGCATTGGTAGTTTTATTATATTTAAGTATTCATAGTAATAGTCTACTCTTTTGAAGACATGTATCTATTTTAATATACATTATTTTTAACCTTCCTTGCCTTTGGATAGTAGGCCTTTTTTCTGTTTTCTATATAAAAAACTCAAAGTAAGTAAAAGATTATGCATTTCATTGGTCTATTTTTTTTTTTGCTACAGTATCACCAAAAAAAAAGTCTTCATAAAAAAAATTCACCCTCTTGACATTTCAAACCTGTATGACTTTTGTTCTTCTGCTGAAGACTTCCATTGGTTTTGTGCCCGTATTGTCCAGAAGAAGTCAGTGTGGATGGTTTTTGGTAACCAATGTTCTTCAAAATATCTATATATCTGTGTTCTGCAGAAGAACACAATTTCATAAAATGTCAGAAATCACAATATACTCCACATTTTCTGTCCTATTATTGTTAAGGAAAGCTAGAAATTATTTATTATTTCTTTAAATGTGTGTTTGAAATTATTGTACTATTTGTCAAAATAAGGAAGACATTGCGACTAATGGATGCGAGGAACATTTAAATATTTGTTAAGAATAAATTTGCTTAAATCAACATGTCATAATGAAATAGAAAACATTTAAATTGTAAGCATATTATACCAAAACACATGGCTTCGCTGTATCTGAACTATACAAGCATGGCAGTACCAAGGTCAAGGTCATGGACTGATATTGCATTTTAACCCCTGCAGCTCATTTGTAATTGGTTAAACTGAATTTGCACCCTGATAGAACATCTGTCTCAATTAAAAGCTGTGTATGTAACCTGGAAAGTAAAAAATAGAAAGAAGGAATAAGTTTGAACCCATAAACTTGCCTGCAGAAGCATGTGTGTATGTGTGTTTTTGCATATGCTTGCTCAGTTACAGCTCCCCAGAAACTGCTGACGGTCACCGCAACTTAAATAAGTGTGGTTAATAGAGTCTAAGCTGAAATTATCAGTGTTACAGTGTTGTGACGTGTGTGCATGTATAATTAGGGATGCGTGTTGCGACGACTCACTCGGTTAATGAGGCACAGGAAGGGGTCTGCAGCAGCTGGCAAGAAGCACGGGGGAGCTGGGGAACATCTGCAGGGGGGCGCAGTACCGCTTTCTGTGCCACGCGCAAACTCACTTACGGGAGATCAGCACCTCGCACACTCCCACCGATACCAACATTTCACATACTAAAACCCACCGCTGTCACCTTAGCAAACCACGCACCGGCCAAGTCACCCGTGGTGGGGGAAAGGGGGGAGCGTGCATCTGGAGACAAAACGATGGTACCAACACTAGTCTAATCCAAAATATCTCTTACGGTTTTCAGTTTTTATAATAGTATGGATGAGGAGGCAGACAGGTGGCATGGAGTACGTGGAAAACACTTGATAAGGAGGTCAGAGGTTAGAAAAATGTGTTCTTGAATATGTCCATTTTAGAGCTTTCCACTGCCAAGTGTTGGGTCAAGTACCAGCTGTATGAGAGCTCTGAAGCATTTACACTACCTGACTAATTCAGCCCTAAACTCCAAAAGTGCTACATATGCAAAGCAGTAGATAACTGCTGCTCCCACAGGTCTGTGTTCCAAAGACACCCGCTTTCAGTGAATTGCACACATAAGCCCATCCGGATGTTTTTTCACAGAGGGAGTTAAATATGTGTTCTTCAGACGTACTCTCTGATATTTTAATCCTGTCCGTCATCTACACGTCTGTTCCCTCACACAACCACCATAAAAATTATGGGACAAATTACCTGTTTTTTGCTAACTCTGGAGTCCTCTGAGAAATCCAATTCTGTCAGGATAAATATGTCCATGATTGTAGTGTGTAATTTTTTCACAACACTCACATTTATTTTGACTTTCAGTGAATATGTTAACTTTTTTTGGTGCGCTGTCTGGGGTACAATCATTTTGGATTTTGCAATTTTTTGGATAAACTTAAGCTGATTTTTCAAAAATTGATGGCATGTTGGTTAGATAAGAGACTGCCTACAATGGCCAGGTACAACTTTTCTCTTTATTAATTCCTTCCTTAACTTTACACAAAAAGTAATGAGACTATATCACTTACAGTATTACCTTACTTAATCCAATCTTGTCATTTCAAACCTGTATGTCTTTCATTTCTTCTGCAAAACACCAAAGAATATGTTTTAAAGATTGTTGTGTACAAAAAACAATAGCTTCCACAAAAGAGTCCATACCATAGTTTTTGGATAGTTCATCCCCAGAAGTTTTTGCTGTCCTAAATTCGTCAGAGTAACAAATCTTGTTTTCAACAGAACAAAAAAACTGTAATGTAATTTTTTTCTACTATGGTAGTCAATAGGGCAAAGATCAGTTTGGTAACAAGAATTCTTCCAAATATATTTCTCTGTATTCATCTGAACAAAGAAATGTTCATAGATTTGTAACAACCCGAGATTAAGTCATTTATGACAGAATTTTCCTTTTTGGACTATCCCTTTAAAGATTGCTAAAAAAACTGCTACAATACAAACGGTGGTTTATTGAATAAAGATATTTAGGATATTCATGTTCAATCAATGAATCAATAAGGTGTTAATACATTTATGAGATTTGGAAGATTCTTGCACATTTAACCCCAAGTGTTTAACCCCAATAAAACCTAAATCTAGAAACAATATTTAATGCACTTTGCTGGGTTTTGAATTGATGCCCTTAAAATAAGTCATACCTAGCAGACAAGAAAATAATCGTGAATAAGAACCGAGGTGTTGTTTTCCCTGTTTTTACACAAAGCTTGTTTTATATTTAGAATAACATGCCAGGGCGAATGTTCCATTAAAGGAAGTGTTTTCATAGTTCTAATAAAGTAGCATATTAGATTGAACCTGTTAAAGGTGACAACATCTTAAATACTATAAACACTTTCTGATTTATTCCAAGAAGTGTTTGAGTCTTCAAACAATGATTAACTCTGAACTATAAGTGTATCTATATTAAACAGAACATCCAATAGACCAAATCACAAGTGAAACAATCCCACCCCCTGTCTCAATAACGTTCCGATGAAATTATATAAGTCTATGGCTTCATAGTTTCATGAGAGTCTGATTGGTTGCCCGAGTAAAATGAGCCCACACCGGTGTCTCTACGACACTCTGGCTGCAAATATATTTATCGGGCCTTTTATAGTGGCAGTCTATGGGATCAGTTGTTGGGTTGCTGTAAATGGTTGCTATGGGCGTGGCTTGATTGATTTATTTTGATCCTGAAAGACTGATTGGTTGCCTCAAAATTGAGCCTATCCTCTCGTCTCTGTGACACTGCAGTGGGAAGATATCGCAGCTGGGACATTTTTCATAATGGCAGTCTATGGGCCGATTATAAGTCTATGGGGAATTCGAATGGCTCTAGTGTCCCAGGGGTACGCTTTACAAAACATTTTGAATTATGTTTTCCTAGAGCCCGCCAGCCTCTCCAAATGTAGAGAACCACATGTTTCAACGAAATCCTCGCTGGGACTCATCAAAGTTGGGTGCAATATTACTGTAAGACTAAGGGAACTTTGGGGTATTATTATCTTTCCTCAATAATCCGATCAATTGAGCTCACATTTATGGGTCTATGTAAAAGCGTTCGAGAAAAGTAGCTTGCCAAAAATTGGGAGGAGAAGAAGAAGAAATAGAAAAAGAAGAAGATCCTTGCAGAATAACAAAAGTGATTCTTCAAAAGCACCACTAGTTACCTTTTTCCTATGTCGCCAGTTGGATTCATTCTAAGAGAATAATATTTTTTACTTATAGTAAACCAGTCAAGATCACTTTACTAAGAATATCTCTTACATTTTACAATGCATGTAAAAAAACAGCTAAGCTATCACTTGCTTATAAAAAACTCCTCCAGCTTTAGAAGCTAGTTATCAATTGGTTATTTTTAACTTCAGCAGATGTTCCAGATCCACACAATAATACGAATATTATCTACAGAAAAAGCTCCCCATGGAGCAGCCCGTGGTTAAGTTTCTTATTTGAGGTCACAATAATGATGAGTGAACTCGCATCTCTCCAGTTTACGGATCATTCCTGGGGTTAGAACTTACAACCTTTGGGTTACCAGCGTACATTATCACCCCACTGTTACACAACCACTGTTTTCACTCCTCAGTTGTGGATATTAAGCACAAGTTGATCTACTTGATAAATAATAAATGTTAATATTAATAATCTGACAGTGATACCCTTTGAGGCATCAATAATTTGCCTGGGCGATTGTAAAAAACGCGATCAGCCATTAAAGATTGACTGTGAATGAGATTCAGCACTGGGATCAAATACAGCACTCTTCTGAATAATAGAGATGCCAGGAGGCCTACAACGATCCCATGTGGGTGAGACACATCCATAGGGGCCAGAAAACCAGCGTTTTTAACACACGCTTTCCCAGAGGACGGTACGCGGCTGTGCTTGTGCCGTTGTCATAAATGTGTGTCAGCCATCAATAATGCAGATACTCCGTCGCCGTATCATCAAAGCCCCACGACGCTTCTCTGTTCCACATTACACTGAGACAGGACACGTGAAACAGAGCGGTCTGGGTGCGTGCCCACATCGACAAAAAAAGAAAAGCAATGAGAATCACATCATTAATGGCTTTTAGAATAGTTCCACTTTGAGCAGAAATCAGATTGCACCGTCTCTAAATAAATGTCTATAAAAAGATTACAAACACACAGGGATGCAATATAAGGTAGCAAACAGATATTTCACAAACAGGCTCAAGGGAATGCTTCGAATGCAATTGTGGCTTTGAGTAAATACTCCTTTCATGTGCTTTTAATTCACAAGAAAAGCAGTTGCAGTATATCCCCTTTACTCACCTACATGTGCACACACACAACAGAGGCACAGACACGCACACTGAGACTCTGTGGATCTAAAGCATGCCTCTTCTCAGCAGGCAGGAGTGATGACAATATCAGCATCTAATTTTTCCTGTTCAAGAAGCCGTTAATGAAGAGTCTGAATAGAAGAAAAGCTTTTGCTCAATGCACTAATTGCCTTAAAAGCTCTTCATACAATTTTCCCTGTCAACAGAGATAGCATGGGCACACGTGCGACTGCCGCACCGCCGAGTCTTGCCATCGGAGACAGTGAGTGTAAAGGGATGCCCATAAGCACTGTGAACACACTCTCACAATGATAAGAACACACACATGTATACACGTTAACCTGAAGACGACTGAAACACACACAGCCTCAAGGACACACTAACCTATGCACACACACACACATTTGTGGCAGGAAACTACAGTGCCAAGCGACGAAGAAGTCATTAAAACAAAAAGCAAGCTGAGTGCTTTAAATGCCGTTAATCAAATTGGAACACATTGAATGCATCTCCATCACCCGCCGCTGACATCAAGCTTATTGTTCGGCAAAGAACTAAACATCTCACTCTAGCTACATTCAATGAACACGCCTTTGATATATATATATATATATATATATATATATATATATATATATATTCAAGAGGAAAATTTGATTCTTAATTTTGAAATGTTTAGGAATTCAGATGTTTGTTAAAGGTGATTAGATCTTAAAGAAACAGTTTAAACAAAAAAATGAAAATTCTCCTATTTACTCAACCTGAACACGCGCTGTTGTTTTTTTTGCTGTGGAACACAAAAATTAATATGAAGCTCAGCCAAGAAAATAAAAAACCAACAAAAAGTTTTGCTAACCTGTTTCTGTTTTTAACACAAATGTTTGAACTAAATACAACCAAAACATTAATAAAATGTCAAATTAAATAGTATAGATTTAAATTCATAAGATCATAAAGTAAAAATATAAGGGTGAACCCACAAGTGCTTCTGGACATGTGTATATATGTGCAAATATACGTTGCAAAGTATTCTAAAGATCAAAAGTCAATTTTAACTTCCAAATTTCATATTTTCCCAGACAATGTGATAAAACAACCCAGCATTTAGGATAAAGCCAATGACTTATCCTTTAAGTCCCAAAGCTGCTGAATTGAAAATAAAGCAATTTTAAAGGGACAGTTCACGCAAAAATAAAAATTCTATCATGGATTATTCACCTTCCAATTTATCCAAACCTGCATTAATCTATATATCCTGTTGAACATAAATTGACATTGACAATCAATTCCACTAGCATTTTAATTTTCTACTTCGGTAGTTACTGGTGCCCTAAAAATCTCGGTTGCAAACATTCTTTTTAATATCTTTCTTCAGATCAAAGAAATGTAAAAAGGTTTGGAACAACTTTAGGTTGAGTGGTTTATGACAAAAAAATTTTTTTCGGTTGAACTCTACCTTTAAATGCAAAATACTCTGGGGAAAATAGCAAACAGTCATACAACATTAAAAATGATTCCTTCGATATCATAAAACCAGAAGCAATTACAGTTCCAACTTGTTGAGCATCTTTACCGATCTGGTGAGATTTAGGAGCTGATGGGCCACACAGTGTCAGGTCAAAGGCACTATCAATATAAGGCTGTCAATAAAAGAAGGCTGCTGTCAGAAAGAAAGAGGTTGTGCGGTAGGTCAAGATGCTTCCACCACAAGCATCCATCAGTGCCTTCAGGTTGGAGACAGCAGTGATGTGAGGGGGATGCATGTGAGCAAGGGGTCAGTGTCAGAGAAGGTTTCCAAATTCCCAACGGATTGCTTCTACATCAATTGAGGGGACGGCTGCGGTGAACTAGTCAACGGCAGGTCATCGCCAATGCCAATAAGGGCACTAGACATTGAGCTAAACCCTGGGCGGGATCTCCAATTAACCCTTTCACTCCCAACACACACTCCGAGGACAGCATTTACATGGAACCGGTAAATGGGGGTAAATACAAAGGGGAGCCATTAATGTAAGGCCAGCATGGATTGAGGGTGGGTGCCTGTTTTGGTATGTGGGAGGAAGATGAATGGATGGAATAGAACATTGGGCCGTAAAGGTATAGTACAGTAGAGTACAGCCTTGTATTTAAAGTGAAAGGTCACCCAAATAATGAACAACGTGTCATCATTAATTCATCTTCTGGCCTTTCTTACACAGAAGATATTTTGAAGAATGTTGTTAACTGCCACCCATGAACTTGCAATGGTTTTTATACAATACAATAGATGTGAATAGGTGCCAACGCTTTTCACTTACCAAATTTCTTCAAAATATTTTCGTTTGTGTTCTGCTGCATAACATATGATAGAGTCATTGAGAAAGAATGAAACAAATGAATACATAACTTTAGTTTGTACTGTAGCTTCACACATGCACACATGATTGGCAAGCATAAGGCATACAGGAAAATAATTACTCTGCCACCACCAGCTGGTTTGTTCCTAAACACACCATTATAATTTCACGGCTGTCCATTAAATAGAACCGGGACAGTAAGCCTAACTTACTGACCACTTACATTCTCAGCATATACTTTTTACAATTTGCCTTTTTTATTAGCAATATTCAACAAGAAATCAATTATACTTTAACATGGAACCTCACCAGCTCTGTGTGACCCCAACGCATTAAGAATGAAAAAAACAAGTGCTACTGTATAAAAGGCAAGCAGCTGGATCG